>CM063312.1:91075-196554 GCA_032173965.1 Sitta carolinensis
CTCAAAGAATCCCGTGCCCCAAATTCCCGTAATCCCAGGCCCCGTAAACCCGGTCCTCCATAATCCATGTTAACTCCTTAAATCCCGGGGGCCCCCAAGAATTTCCCAGTAATCCAGGTAATTTCCAGTAACCCGAAAATAAGTAACCCCAGTTTCCTCAATGCTCCCGTAACCCCAAAATTTTAACCCCCAGTGATCCCAGTAACCCCCCCGTGCCCCAGTAGCCCCCCAGGACCCGTAACCCCAGTGCCCCAAAGTAACTTCCAGTGTCCCGCCCACCCCCGAAAATTTCCCAGTTTTTCCGGGAGTTAAACTCCCGTAACCCCCTTTTGCTCCCAGTAATTTTCCAGGGGCCCCCTTTTAGCCCCCCATAAGACCCCGGGAAAACCCCCATTTTCCCCCAGAAATTTCCCCGGGAAAATTCAGTGACCCCATTTGTTCCCATTTCCTCCTGGTCATTTCCCGTAACGCCAGTGTTCCCCAAAACTCCCGTAACTCCCAGAGCTCCCAGTAACTCCGGGAAAACCCCCCATTTAATTTTCCCAGTGTTTCCCGTAAACCAAAGAAAACCCCCCGTGCTCCCAAAATTCCCAGAAATTTCCCAGAGCTCCCGTAAACCCCAAAGGTCACCCCCAGTAACCCCCAGTGTCCCAGTAACCCCCATTAAATCCCAGTAACCCCAAAAACCCCCCCCAGTAATTCCCAGAAAATCCAGGTAATTTCCGTAACCCCCAGTAACTCCAATTTTAACCCCCCAGTACCTCTCAATGCTCCCGAAACCCCCAAGGGGCCCCCGTATCCCCAGAAACTGCCCACAAAAACCCAGGTTTCCCAGTGTCCCAGCAACTCCGAAAATTCCTAGTGTTTCCCCCGGGATCTCCCGGTTTTTCCCATTTTACCCCCAGTGCCTTATTTAACTCCCAGTGCCCCCCAGTCACTCCAGAAAACCCCCAGTAACTTCCAGTCCCCCAAAAATTCCCCCCCATTAACTCCCGGGATTTTCCCCAGAAATTCCCTTTCCACTCCAGCCACTCCCGAAAACCCGGGGCCCACCCCAAAGTAACCCCCAGTTTTCCCCAGAAACCCCAAAGAAATTTCCCGGGGCCCCCAGTAAATCCCAGTGCCCCCCAGTAGCTTCATTTGGCCCCCACGGGCCCCCAGAAAACTACCAAAAATTTCCCAGTGCTCCCAGTAACTCCTGGTCACTACCAGTAACTCCCAGAGCTCCCAGTAAATCCCAGTCACTCCCAGTAACTCCCAGTAACTCCCAGTAACTCCCAGTAACTCAAATTAACTCCCAGTGCTCCCAGAAACTCCCAGTGCTCCTTGTAATTCCCAGTAACTCCCAGTGCTCCCAGTAATTCCCAGTTACTCCCAGTAACTCCCGGTCACTTGCAGTAACTCCCAATGCTCCTAGTAATTTCGAGTAACTCCAGGTCACTTCCAGTAACTCCCAGTGCTCTTAGTAACTCACAGTGCTCCCAGTAACTCCCAGTAACTCCCAGTAACTTCCAGTACCATCACTCCCATTAACTCCCAGTGTTCGTATTCCGTCACTCCAGCCACTCCCAGAAATCAGGTCACTCAAGTAACTCCAGTAATTCCCAGCAATCCAAGTATCCAGCTCCCAGTAATACCAGTGACTCCAGTAACTCTCAGTGCTCCACTAACTCCCAGTAACTCCCAGAGCTCCAGTAACTCCCGTATCTCCCAGAGCTCCCAGTGAACTCCCAGTAACTCCCAGTGCTCCAGTAACTCCATTAATTCCCAGTGCTCCCAGTAACTCGCACTTCAGTAATCCAGGGTCCAGTAAATCCCAGTCACTCCAGTAACCCAGTGCTCCCAGTAACTCCCTTAACTCCCTAACTCAATAACTCCCAGTGCTCCAGTAACCCCCAGTGCTCCCAGAAACTCCCAGTAATTCCATGCTCACAGTAACTCCCAGTAACTCCATGCTCACAGTAACCCCAGTAATCCAGTGTCCAGTAATTCCCAGTAACCCAGTAACTCCATAACTCCAAGTAACTTCAGTAACTCCCAATGCGCCCAATCAAGTGCTCCCAGTTCTCCCAGTAACTGCACAACACCCAGTGCTCCAGTGCTCCCAGCAACTCCAGTAATTCCCAGTGCTTTCAGTATCTCCCGGTCACTTCAAGTAACTCCAGTGCTCTTAGTAACTCCCAGTGCTCCCAGTCACTCCCAGTCACTCCCAGTACCCCCAGTCAATCCCATTAACTCCCAGTGTTCCAGTAATTCCCAGTAATCCAGTAAATCCCAGTAACTCCTAGTAACTCCCAGTAACTCCCAGTGCTCCCAGTAACTCTCAGTAAGTCCAATCCTCCCAGTAAGTCCAGTGCTCCAGTAACTCCAAGTAACTCCCAGTGCTCCCAGAAACTCCTAGTAACTCCCAGTAACTTCCAGTAACTCCCAGTTACACCTAGTAACTCCCAGTGACTCCCAGTAACTCCCAGTAACTCAAATTAACTCCCATTGTTAACAGTAACCCCAGTGCTCACAGTAAATCCCAGTAACTACCAGTGCTCCCAGTAACTCCCATTAATTCCCAGTGCTCCCAGTAACTCCTGGTCACTTCCAGTAACACCCAGGGCTCCCAGTAACTCCAGTGCTCCCAATAACTCTCAGTAACTCCCAATCCTCCCAGTAACTCCCAGTGCTCCAGAAACTCTAGTAACTCCCAGTAACTCCAGTCCCCCAGACACTCCCATTAACCCAGTGTTCCCAGTAATTCCCAATAACTCCCAGTAAGTCCTGTACCCCCAGTCACTCCCATTAACTCCAGTGTTCCAGTCACTCCCAGTCACTCCAGTAACTCCCAGTAACTCAGGTCACTCCAAGTAACTCCCAGTAATTCCCAGTAACACAAAGAAACTCCAGTGCTCCCAGTAACTCCCAGTGCTCCTAGTAACACGAGTGCTCCCAGTAACTCCCAGTAATTCCCAGTACTCCCTGGAAATCCAGTAACTCCCACTCACTCCCAGTAAATCCTAGAAACTCCCAGTAACTCCCAGTGCTCCCAATAACTCTCAGTAACTCCCAATCCTCCCAGTAACTCCCAGTGCTCCAGAAACTCCTAGTAACTCCCAGTAACTTTCAGTTACTCCCAGTGTGTCCAGTAGCTCCCAGTAACTCCCAGTTACTCCCAGTAAATCCAGTAACTCCGAGTAACTCCCAGAAACTCCCAGTTACTCCCAGTACCTCACAGTAACTCCCAGTGCTCCAGTAACTCCAGTTACTCCAGTAAATCTAGTAACTCCCAGTAACTCCCAGTAACTCCCAGTGTGTCCAGTAGCTCCCAGTAACTCCCAGTGACTCCCAGTAACTCCCAGTAACTCAATTAACTCCCAGTGCTCCCAGAAACCCCCAGTGCTTCCAGTGACTCCCAGTAACTCCCAGTGCTCCTAGTAACTCCCAGTAACTCCCAGTAACTCCAGTAATTCCAAATGCTCCATGTAACTCCCAGTAATTCCCATGCTCCAGGTAACTCCCGGTCACTTCCAGTAACTCCCAGTGCTCCCAGTAACTCCCACTGCTTCTAGTAACTCCAGTGCTCCCAGTAACTCGCAGTAACTTTCAGTAACTCCCAGTGCTCCCAGTGACTCCCAGTAACTCCCAGCGCTCCTAGTAACTCCCAGTAACTACCAGTGCGCCCAGTAACTCTCAGTAATTCCAAATGCTCCATGTAACACCCAGTAATTCCCAATGCTCCATTTAACTCCCAGTCACTTCCAGGAACTCCCAGTGCTCCCAGTAACTCTCAGTAACTCCCAATCCCCCAGTAAGTCCCAGTGCTCCCAGTAACTCCCAGTGCTCCCTGTAACTCCCAGTAACTCCCAGTGACTCCCAGTGACTCCCAGTGACTCCCAGTGACTCCCAGTGCTCCCAGTAACTCCCAGGAATTACCAGGGCTCCCAGTAAATTCTGGTCACTTCCAGTTACACCCAGTAACTCCCAGGGCTCCCAGTAACTCCCAGTGCTCTCAGCAACTCCCAGTAACTCCCAGTAACCCCCAGAAACTCCCAGTCACTTCCAGTAACTCCCAGTGCTCACAGTAACTCCCAGTAATTCCCAGTGCTCACAGTAACTCCTGGTCACTTCCAGTAACTCCCAGGGCTCCCAGTAACTCCTAGTAACTCCCAGTGCTCCCAGTAACTCCCAGTACCCCCAGTCACTCCCATTAACTCCCAGTGCTCCCAGTAATTCCCAGTCACTCCCAGGCACTCCCAGTCACTCCCAGTAACTCCCAGTAATTCCCAGTAACACAAAGAAACTCCCAGTGCTCCCAGTAACTCCCAGTGCTCCCAGTAACACCGAGTGCTCCCAGTAACACCCAGTAACTCCCAGTACTCCCTGGAAATCCCAGTAACTCCCAGTTACTCCCCGTAAATCCTAGTAACTCCCAGTAACTCCCAGTGTGTCCAGTAGCTCCCAGTAACTCCCAGTTACTCCCAGTACCTCACAGTAACTCCCAGTGCTCCCAGTAACTCCCAGTGCTCCCAGTAACTCCCAGTGACTCCCAGTAACTCCCAGTAACTCAAATTAACTCCCAGTGCTCCCAGAAACCCCAGTGCTCCCAGAAACTCCCAGTAACTCCCAGTGCTCCCAGTAACTCCCAGTGCTCCCAGTGACTCCCAGTAACTCCCAGTGCTCCTAGTAACTCCCAGTAGCTCCGAGTAACTCCCAGTAATTCCAAATGCTCCATGTAACTCCCAGTAATTCCCAATGCTCCAGGTAACTCCCGGTCACTTCCAGTAAATCCCAGTGCTCCCAGTAACTCCCAATCCTCCCAGTAAGTCCCAGTGCTCCCAGTAACTCCCAGTAACTCCCAGTGCTCCAGTAGCTTCCAGTAACTCACAGTCACTTCCGTAACTCCCAGTGCTTCTAGTAACGCCCAGCGCTCCCAGTAACTCCCAGTCACTTCCAGTAACTCCCAGTGCTCCCAGAGTTCCTAGTAACTCGCAGTAACTTTCAGTAACTCCCAGTGCTCCCAGTAACTCCCAGTGCTCCCAGTAACTCCCAGTAACTCCCAGTGGTCCAGTAACTCCCAGTAACTCCCAGTGCTCCCAGTAACTCCCAGTAACTTCTAGTGCTCCCATTAACTCCCAGTAACTCACAGTAACTCCCTGTGCTCCCAGTGCTCCTAGTAACTCCCAGTAACTCCCGGTCATCCCGGGAAGCTTTATGGCTGCCAGATGTGGAGCCACCAGCGGGGAGGGTGGAACAGCCAGCAGGAAAGGTGGTGCGGATGGAGAGGAGAGTTCCTCATGGGGAGGAAGTCCTGATGCAGAGGAGGGCCCGATGGTAAAAGTGGGAGTGGAGGGCAGAAGGGGAGGAGGGTCACTAGCGCCATTTTGTGGCCAGGCGGGAATTTCTGTCACTTTGGAACCTAAGATGGCCTTAGAGTGCCCTCACGGGTCTGTCACCATCTCGTGTACAAGAACTGGGTGCAGGAATTGGGCAGGAGGGCGTGGGGAGGTCAGGGCTCAGGATGGCATGGCTGCTGCCATGCCAGGAAAAGGACAGAAAGGGATGGAAGATGGCAGAATGCAGAGAGTGCTCCTGCACCTTTTGGTGGGTTCTGTCTCCCGAACCATCCTTAGGGGACGAAGGATTAGGAGCACAGGGGGAGGAAGATGGAAACTGGGGAGTTAACTGGGGTCCCAAACCCAAACCATTCCCCACTCAGTTGCTTCATAAATTAGACAAAAAACAAGATAGAATTTTCCCACCCAAAAATTCCCTTCAGATAGCAAAAATATAATTATTAATAAATTATAATAATAACAAGTTCAGCATCCCAAAAATCAACTGATGAAACTGAATCCTTTGTTAACCCTGGAAAATTATTACAAGCCCAACGAATAGAAGATTTCAAATTCCTCTTAGAAAACATGACTTTTATAACAGCAAGGGTATCACTAACTTGGAGATACTCTTTCCCCTTGGAGGATGTTAAGTTTAATACCCATCTTGCACATCTCTCCCACCCACGAGATTAAAAAGGAAAGTGAAAATAAAATATGGCCCAAGTCTCCACAGACTTACTCACCACTGGCCAGCTGCAGAAATCTCATGGGGGTTCATCGACGCCACCGTCCCTCAACGGCGTCCCACTGCCGCCACCACACAGAGAGGGGTGGCCGTCACCCCTTTCAGGATCAACTGCAGAATATCAAGGTTTTCCCTCAGGGAGCCGGTTTACCCAAACTCGACTTTATGTCCAGCAGCAGCAGCCACTGGAGATACTTTCAGGGGACCCCCACACGTCCCTGTTCAGGCGCTGCTTGCAGCAGTGGGTGCGGATGGTCAAGCGCCGCTGCCTTCCTGAGAAGCGCCCGTGGAAGGAGCCGCGCCGGGCGGGCCAGCACCCGCACACACGGGGGCGCGGGCACAGCCTCGCTGCACTCCCACTGCTGCTGAGCCAGCGGCCAGAGCGGGAAGGGCCCTGGCGTGGGTTTCCAGGGGCAGCTCATTCCCCACATAGTGAAAGCGTCCGAAAACAAAGACAGAAAACAGCTGAGGGTCCAGGTTTAAATAGGGGGGAGCAGGGGCAGAGCAAGGCCCAGGGACCAATGGGCTGAGGGCAAAGGGTCGGGGCAAAGGGTAACAGCCAATAGGGTAGCAGGGGTGGAACACTGTGGCAAAATGGATCCAGTGGGTGAGCGGGGCAGGGAGAACATTCCAGGGTGCAGCCATGTAAGGGAACCAGGGGCTGAACTGGGAGAACTGGGCTGACACCAACTGAGCAGACCAAGAGAACTGCAAAGATTGCATGTGCCTGTGCAGGCCCATGGGAAAGGCACTCGTGTCAGCCCAGCTTCGAGTGGGGTTTCCCTGTGACTGTCTCTGCCCTTCCAGAGCCCCGCACACCCGGCCAGCTCCCAAGCCTCCACAGCTCTTGGCTTTAAAACCCTGGAAAAGGGGAAATGGATCCGCTAGCAAGAGCTGTGGGGTGGGTGGGAGCAGTGGGATGAGCTCTGCTGGCAGCTCTCAGCCTCCTTGGTGTCGAGCTGCTCAGGGGTTTTCTGACAGACGAGAGCTGGATTTGGTGCTGTAAAGCCGTTTATTGTGTGAACACATCAGGCTGAAGGCCAAAGTCCAGATTGCTGAAGGGCTGCAATAAAGTTTTCCAGCCATGCCGAACAGGAGTTCTTGAGGTCTCTTTGGGACCAAGTCCTGGAGCACAGCTGGAGTTCTTGGAGGCGTCTTTCTTCTTCCTTCTGTCTGGATGCACGCGTGTGAGTGCGTGCAGGTAAAGCAAAGCAAACGAAAGCAAAGCGAAGCTGTAGGTAAGAAAGCAGGCCTCAGGTGGGGGCTTTTAACCATGAATTAACCAAACAGCCAAAACCACGATTATTCTAAAACATTCTGTTTGCACCTATTAAACTTTGAAACGTGAAAGCAGTGTCCGTTCTTACACATTTTTATGTATATTTACGCACATTGTTCTATCTACGTACGTAACTCTGTCTTGGAATGCAAAACAATATTCTGTGTTGTTTTAGTTATATCTAGGGAAGCACTGAACTTTTAACTGGAGCTTAACTCTGCTCTGCTAGGGCACTTAAAAATGTATAAAATGATTTCTACTCACTTAACTCTAACTTACTTAACACCAAGAATTTATACTTCTATTCCATATGGATCAACATATTTTAATTTCTCTAAAGGCTTTAATCCAATTTCTACACTTATTTCTCCAAGAGCCTCAGAGGGGTCTAACTTCTTGCAATCTGACACCTGGGAAGAGGGAAGGGACTGGATCCGGCTTCGTGGATCACTCAGGCGATGATTCCTGCCGGGATGAGAGAGGATCACGGTGTCACCCTGTCCCCATCACAGAGCATGGACCTGGCTGGAGCCCATGGAGACCGGGACCTGCTCCAGAACCCCTGCCCCAATCCTGCCCCAATCCCAGCTCCTTCCATCCCACCTGATCCTGCCCCATCCATCCTGCACCAATCCCTCTCTGGAATCCCAGCCTGATCCTGCTCCATCCATCCTACCCAATCCCACACTGGAATCCCTCCCTGATCCCACTCCATCCATCCCACCCAATCCTGCTCCATCCATCCCACCTGATCCTGCTTCAGAATATGGCCCCATTCCCACTCCACAATTCCATCTGATCCCACTCCGGACCCCTGCTCTGATCCAGAATCCCTCCCTCATCCCAGCCTGTCTATCCTGCCCTGATCCCTCTCTGGAATCCTGCCCCAATCCCACTCCATACCTGTGCTCGAGCTGTTGGTTCCCACATCCCTTCCTGAAGAAAGAGAAGATCCATGAGATTCCAGCACGGATCACACACTGGGATTAACGCCAGGATCCATCCTGGGATCCGCACACAGGGGATCCAGAGCTGGATCTGCCATTGGAACTCACCGGCTGCTGGGTTGTATCCATTCCTGTCCCTCCTCCCTATGAAAACGAAGTGGGATCAGTGGCAGTGGCACAGGATTCCCAGAATGGTGCCAGGTGGATCCGTGCCCCTTCCCAACCCCATCCCATGTGTTACTGGATCGGAGCTTCCAGGCCAATCCAGTGAGACTGCTGAGGATGAGGATGGCAGCGATGACGGACACCGTGACCACCACAGGGAGATTCCAGCCAGACGTTGGCTCTGGGAAATGCAGGACACTGAGGAGGGGGCAGGGAATCCCAAATTCCCAACTGCCACGTTCCCAGGCGAAGATCCTGGGCTCCAGCATTGTGGGGAGCTCCACCCGGCACTGGTACTGCTCCTGCTCCTCCGGCCGCGCCTCAATCCTGCCCCAGGTGTGGAAGGTGCCGTTGCTGTTGGGAACGACCCCGTCCCACTCCGTCTCCTGATCCCAGATTTCACCCCCCTTCATCCAGTTGACTGCGATGGTGTGGGGGTAGAACCCGTACGCGTGGCACGACAAGATCAGGGTCCCGTGTTCCTCCCTTCCGGACACATGGACATCAGGGGGCTCTGGAACGGGATAATGGGGGAGCTCATGGATGGAATCCATGGGAATGGGATGGGGGTGAGATCTGAGCATGGAATTCCCACTGGAATGGGAGTGGGATGATATCTGCCTATGGAATTCCCACTGGAATGGAAGTGGGGTGAGATCTGCCTATGGAATTTCACTAGAATGCGAGTGGAGCGATATCAACCCATGGAATCCCATGGGAATGCGACAGGGGTGAGACCTACCCACAGAATTCCATGGGAATGGGACGGGGGTGAGATCTGCCCATGGAATTCCAAGGGAATGGGATGTAAATGAGATCTGACCATGGAATTCCCACTGGAACGGCATGGGGGCAAGATCTGATTGTGGAATTCCATGGGAATGGGATGAGGGTGAGATCTACCCGTGGAATTCCATGGGAATGAGATGCAGGTTAGATCTGACCATGGAATTCCATGGGAATAGAATGGCAGCAAGGTCTCCTCATGGAATTCCACAGGAATTACTGTGTTCCCCAGTTCCCCATTCCCACAGGAATGCTGCCCGCACCTTTGCGCTCCAGCTCCTTCTGCCCATATCCCACGTATTTCTGGAGCCATTCCGGGCAGATCTCCTTCAGGTAATTCGTCATCCTCTCAGCCTCAATCCCTTTGTGCTCCCAGCGCCTCCTGGTGACCTCAGCAGCGCCGTCGGCTGCCATGAATTTCCCAGATCCCAGATCGAAGGAGATGAAATCCTACCCATCGTAGCCATCCTGGTAGGATCCACGGACACTCCCATTGGACAAGACATCACAGACGTAAAGCCGCTGTATGGTGTGGACACCTAGGAGGGCTGTACCCACAGAGACCCATGGGATTGTGTCCCAGCCCCACAGAGCCTCATCCCAGCCCTATGGAGCCTCATGGATCCACATCCCAACCCCATGGATCCACAACCCAACCCCACAGATCCTCAACCTAACCCCACAGATCCTCAACCCCACAGTTCCCACTGCAACCCCACGGATCCCAACCCCACAGACCCTAATCCCATGGATCCCATGCCAGCCCCAGAGATCCCACCCCAGCCTAACACCACAGATCCCAGCCCAGCCCCATGGATCCCAGCCCAGCCTCACGGATCCCATCCAAGCCCCACGGATACCATCCCAACCCTGCAGACTCCATCCCAACCCCACAGACCCCAGCCCCATGGATCCCAGCCCCATGGATCCCACCCCAACCCCAGAGACTCCATCCCAACCCCACAGACCCCAGCCCCATGGATCCCAGCCCCATGGACCCAACCCCACAGATCCCAGACCTATAGATCCCATCCCAGCCCCACAGACCCTATCCCAACCCCATGGTTCCCACCCCAGCCCCACAGATCCCCACTCACCCCTGCTCCGGTTGTACCGGTCCCGCAGCGTATCCAGGTCGTGGACATCCACGTGCTGGTTCCCCACAGCACGCTGGGTCGCCCTATCCCAATATACCGGCTCAGCTCTGTTCTCCATCCACGGTGTCAGGGGCTCCGCCCGGCCCCACTCGCTGTCGTAGCGCACAAAGGGATCCCATCCAGGTATCCTATTTCCATGAACTGGGGGACCCCCAGGCCGGGCTCTGACACCACCACAGTCAGGTAATGCAGGGAAGGGAAAACTGGAGGACACGAAGATTTGGGGGTTAGGGGATCATGTATCAATGACAGGGGAACTGGGAGCGGTGGGAAGGGGGGTCCCAGAATCCAGGAATGGGGGCTCAGGGGGTCCCTGTGCCCAGGAAAGGGAGTGCAGGGGTGGGGAGAGGTGGGATGGGGGTTGCAGGGGATCCCTGTGCCCAGGAAAAAGGGGCGTGGGGACTGGGAAAGGCAGGATAGGGATTTCCAGGAGATCCCTCTACCCAGGAAAGGGGGAGTGCAGGGACTGGGAGAGGTGGGATGGGGGTCCCAAGGGATTCCTGTGCCCAGGGAAAGGGGGTTCAGGGACTGGAAGAAGTGGGATGCGTGTTCCAGGGGATCCCTGTGGTCCAGGGGTCCCCAGTGCCAAGGAAATAGGGGTCAAAAGGTGGGGAGACCTGGGTTGGCTGGAATAGGGCTTAGGAGTCCTTGATGCATAGGAAAGGGGGGCCTGGGGGCTGAGAAAAGCAGCAAAACGAGTCCAGAGGGACGCAGGATCAAGGAAAAGGTGGGTCTGGCTTCTGGGAAGTGTATGGGAAAGAAATTGTTGGGGGGGGATTGGTGCAAAATAAGGGGGTGCAGGGGGATTCAATTGCCCGGGACTGGAAACTCATGGGGGTCCGAAGATGAAGAATCCCCCCGGGGACCCCCCCTCAGGATGCACATGGGTGGGGGGGACGCAGAGATTGGGGGGTCTGGGGGCGTCCAAGGGTCGGGAAGCGGAACCGGGAGAGCCGGGAAGGGTCCAAGGTGCAAGGAAGGGACTGGGAGAGGCGGGATGGGGGATCCAGGGGGTCCCTGTGCCCACGAAAGGTGGTCCGGGGTGCCCGGTGTTGAGGGAAGTGGGGTCTGGAAGCTGGGAAAGGCGGGAATGGGGGTGCAGGGGGTCCCTGGGTCACGGGAAAGGGGGGGCTGGGGCTGGGAGAGGCGGGCGGGTCCCGGGGACGCGGCTTGGGAGACGCGACAGGGAGACGGAGGCAAAAGGGCAATTCCAGGGAATTCATCTGGGTCCCACTGGATCCCCCCTGAGATCCTCTGGGAACCTCTGGGACCCCATTTTGGGAAGCGGCGGGAGTGGAAAACGAGGGGGACACGGAGAGCTGGGAGGTCTGGGGGGGGGGGGCAAAGGTCGAGAAAAAGGACAGGACTGGGGTCTGGGAAAGGCTGAGTGCCCGAAAAGGAGGTGCGGGGGAGTCCAGAGCAGTGATGGGTGTGCAGGGGGGTCCCGCTGCACAGGGATGGAGGTTGAGGAGGGTCCCCGTGCCCCACGAATGGGGGTTCAGGGGGATTCCCCTGCCCAGGAATGGGGCTTCAGGAGATTCTCCTCCCGGAATCCGGGGTTCAAGTAGATCCCGGTACCCGAAAAAGGCGGTTCAGGGGGGTCCCGGTGAAAGAGAAGGGCCTGCAGGGGTTCCCGGTGCTGGGCAAGGGGATGTAGCAGGGGTCACAGGACCCAAAATGGGGGTTTCAGGGGATTCCCGCGCTAGGGAATTGGGGTTCAGGGCAGTTGCCTTCCCGGAATTCGGGGTTCAAGGAAGTTCCAGTGCCCGAAATTGGCGGTTCAGAAGGTGCTGGTGGTGACCCAAATGAGGGTTCAGGGGGGTCTCGGTGTCACATGACGGGGTAAAGGGGGGTCCCGGTGTTGGGGAACAGGACGGAGGGGCGCCAAAGGAACCGAAGGGGGGGATCGGGGGGGTTTCCCCTGCCCGGGATTGAAGGTTTAGGGGGTTCCCAGCACCCGGCAATGGAAGTTCAGGGGATCCCGGTGCCCGAGAATGGAAGTTCAGGGGGTCCCGGTTTCGGGGGTCCCACTCACCTTTGGTCGCGGCCCCCGCGCCCCCCAGGAGAGCCCCCCCAGAGCCAGCGCTGCAGCCATGGCGCTGCTCCGCTGCGGCCCCGCCCACACGGCTGGCCCCGCCCCACGGCCGCCTCCCGCCCTGCCATTGGCGCCGCTAATTCCCGTCCGCCAATGGCGGCACGAGCTGACAGTGACGTCACCAGTCGCCAGGTAGATCCCGCTCGCACAGGTTGAACGCGCAAGAGACCGAGGGAGCGCGGGCAGGGCAGGGGCCGGGGGAATTCCCGAGAATCCTTCGGGATCCCTCGGGATCCCCGCGGCGACCGCCCTGGAGCCCTCGGAGAAACACCCGGGGCCCCCGGGGACCCCCCTCAGGAGAGCGCCGGGAGCGGAGAACTGGGGGGACGGGGAAATTCGGGAGATGGGGGGGATCAAAGGGGAAGGAAAAGGGCGGGGCTGGGGACTGGAAAGGGCGGGATGGCCGGGAACGGGGTGCGGGGGGGTCCCGTTGCAGAATAAGGGGGTGCGGTTGGGTGCCGGTGCAGAATAAGAGGGTGCAGGGGGGTCCCAGAACACATCAAGTGTGTCCAGGAGGGGGTCCCAGTCCCCAAAGAGGGGCAGGGGTTCCCAGAGCCGAATAAGGGGGTCCAGGAGGGAGTCCCAGACCCGGATAAGGGGGTGCAGAGAGGCCCCCATGCCCAGGAACGGAAGTTCAGGGGGTCCCAGGCCAATGAAAAGGAGGCTGAGGGCACTGGAAAGGCGGATTTGGATCCAGGGGTCCTGTCGAGGGAAAGGGGGACACGGGTCCGGGTTGAGGAAGGGGTGGGGGGAGGGGCTGGAAAGGCAGGAATGGGGGTCCAGGGGCTCCCGGCATCGGAAAAGGGGGCTGGGGTCTCCGGAGTGGGGAGGCGGAAAGGGGTTCCTGGGGGAGCATTGGTGCTGGATAAGGGGGTGCGGGGTCAGGTCCCGGCTTGTGAGAATGGACGGTTGGAGGGCTCCAGTCCTGGGTTGGGGGTTCTGGGGGATCTTTGTGCCAGAAAGGGGGTTCCGGGGTTCCGTGCTCGTGGAATGAGTTCAGGGAGTTCCAGGTTCCAGATTAGGGGGCAGGGGGTTTTCGGGTGGAAAGGGGATCGAGCGGGTCCCGATGCCCAAAAAGAAGTTCCAGGGGATCTCTGTGCCAGGCAGGGGGGCTCGCCCGGAAATGGAAGTTCGGGGGGGTCCCGGTGCCCGGGAATTGCGGCTCAGGGGGTCTCGGTGCCGAGGGCAGCCACCGGTGCCCGGGCAGATCCCGGTGCCGCAGCTCGGGAGACGCGGCAGTGACCGGGACAGCGCGGGGAGGGGACCGAGGAAACCCTGGAAATTCCCCTGAATCCCCCCGGTGTGGGAACCAGGACATCCTTGTGACTGTCCTGGGAAGATTTATAAGTTGTAAGAATTTAGATAGAATAATAATTAATATGTCACAGGGTGAAAAAGTAGAATTTGTAGATTTTAGAATGTGAGATCAGGGCACAAAGATGGAGGAAACTGGGTATGTCCCTGAGCTTCTTCTTCATCTCTTGTTCCCCATCTTTTGTGGTGGTGTGTGTGGCACATTTTGGTTGGTCTAGAACAAAAGTACACTGTTCAATATAGTTAATAGATATTGGAGTATTGTTGTAAATAAAGCATACGTAATTTTTAGTATAAAAGATAGTGCCATCCCAAGGGTGGAGGGAGTTCAGCATAGCCTGGTCTCCAGAGAAGACCGTTGCAGGCCAGGGCAACAAATATGAGATAAGCAAAGAATAAAGAAATTCCTGAACGTGAGACCAGATCTCGACCTCTTCTTCAGACACAGGGCTCAGGGAAAACAGGAAGGTTTCACAGAGACAGAGACAAATTAAGTCAGGTGGAAGCCAAGCTCATAGAAGCCTCAAAAGCCCCAAGAAAACCAAAACCAAGAAAACATATTATTTTTATATTTTAAAAACCTGACAGGGGAGCTCTCAGTCAAGATTCATCTGAGCACTTCCAAACCATTTCCCGGCAGAAATCGATGGCCAAACTCGCTCTCATCACAAGCAAACGGCGTGTTCCCTGCCAGAACCCCCTTCTGGGAATCGGGAACGCGTGCCGTGGTGCCGGCTGCACCCGCGGCAGCCGTGGGCAGCGTGACCCCGTGCCTGCTCCGCCGCTGAGCCGGCAGCACGGCAGCGCTGGGCAGGACAACCACACGATGGTGGCAGCGACTCAGAGCAGGAGGAAGCGCACCCAGCCCAGCTCCAAACCCCCGAGTGCGGAGCCAAGTCGCAAGCGTCCCTGCTCTGAAATCTAGTGTGTCAGCACAGAGAGATTTCACTGCTCTTCTCCTTCCAAGTACATACTCTTCTTTGCACCACGTTCAAACGGCAACATGAACTCCATTGCCCTAACAAAGCTTTTCACTCTCATAGAGTCTGCTAACTTGAACACATCTGGCAAAAACTGAGCTCACAAACGTTCCAGCTAAGAAAGATCTTGCTGCCTACAATTTCAACTTTGCACCCATCAAACTACAAGCACACACTGCTGTGGGCATTTTCCTTCTCAGCTCCAGGTGCCATCCTAGGCTTTTGGCCTCAGAGTCAGGATCCAAACTCCACGGCACCAGGGAGTGCTCACACACTAAAGCTACCAGGACAAAAAGCTCAGCAGCTTGGGGTCAGCATTCTCACTGACAGATCGACAGCTCTAATGCAGAGAACTGCCTATTGGGAAAAACCTTTAAACTCACTGAGACCACACAGACCTTTTTTCTTTGCCAAAGAGAGGGACTAGAAGCCCATCTCGAAGAAATGGCAACCCCTCCTCCAAAATACAAAACTGATCCCAGACAGAGGTGCCAGAACCTGTTCCTGGGCATTACCTGCCTGGGGCACTAGATCACTTGCACACCAAGACTCAGCACAGCTGCTTACCTTCTCCAAAAGATGCGTGCTGCCAGAACTTCAAGAAGGCCACCTCTGAGAAGTGGGAACTACGTGACAAATGGAATCTTTCAGGAGACCACCTCCCAAAGATGGATACTGTCTCTGTAATTGTACAAACTGAGGCAGCGCTTCCAAACTAAATATGTCAGGACACAAAGTTGCTGCCACCCTTGGTCTCTGCTAATGTGCCAGGAACCAAAGGCATGTCTAAGGCCAAAGAAGAGACAGTGCAGAAAATTGTTTAATTAAGAAATCAACCCTTAAGATAAACAATTTATTGGGCCACCAATAGGATGTCAACCTGTTCTTTTTGAAGGAGGAACAATGCCTAGTGGAGCTGTTGTTAGCAGGGAGGTGGTAATCATGAGCCACTGTGGCCCCATGTCATGAGCTGGCCATGCCTGAGATGATGCCATAAATGGAAAGATTCCACTCCAGGGGAGGAGATACAAGGCATGGTTCTGGGTGGAGGGGGTGAGGAGGACACGATGCCTGCCGCTTCGGTCCAGGGGACACCCTGAAGGTGTTTAAATACTCAGGAGAATTTATACAAACGTCTCAGATACACGCTAAAGGGCGGCTGATTCATGAGAGATGTTTGCCTATTATTTGCCTATGAAGTTGCTGTTAAAGAAAATACAGAGTTTGAGAAACGGGGGGATTGGTGCAGGATGAAGGGGTGCACAGTGTACACACTGCTGGGGAAGATGGCTTCAAGGGGGTGCAGGGTCTCGCAGAGGGGATTCCAGGGTGTTTTTGTGCCCAGGAAAGGCTGTCCAGTGCTCCCCAGGATCAAAGGAAAGGGAGTCATGGGGTGGGGAGACCTGGGATAGCCAGGAATGGATGACCTGGAAGCCCTCAGTGTGAAAGAACAGGGGGTCTGGAGACTGGGAAAAGAGGGAACAAGGATCCAGGTCCCAGAGTCAAGGAAAAAGGGATAGGCTGGGGACTGGTGACAACGGGATGACCAGGAAAAGGAGTGCGGGGGGCATTAGTGGAGGATTAGAGGTGCAGAATAAGGGGTCCCAGTGCCATATAAAGGGTTTCAGGGGGTCCCAGTGTGTAGAAGTTGGTGCAAGGGGTACCAGTGCCGGGGTTGGGGGTGGGTCCCAGTGCACAGGAATGATTCAGGGCAGTCCCAAGGTCAAGGAAATAGGGTGTACAGGGATAGGAAGAGGTAGGATGGGAGGTTCAAGGAGTTCCCAGTGTCAAGCAAAGGTGAGTCACAGGTTAGGGAGAGCCAGGACAGCTGTGGAGGGGACCTAAGGGGGTCCCCAGTGTTAATGACAGGAGAAAGGCAGGAATGGGGGGGCAGGGGGTCCCAGGATGAAGAAAAAGGAGGGTCTGGAGGCTGGAGAGGCGGGGGGCCAGGAAAGGGGGTTCAGGGTCGTTCTGTGCCAGGAACGGTGGATCAGGTAATCCTGAGGCTCTTGAATTGTGGTTCCTGGTGTTGGGAATTGCGGTTCAGGGGGGGTCCCAGGGTAAGGATAGGCAAAGATAATGGTGGGAAGAGGCGAGATCTCCAGGAAGGAGGGTTCAGGGCATTGCCGGCATTGAAGAAAGGAGGGTTTGGGGAGTGGGAAAGGCAGGAATGGGCATGGGGTGCCAGGTTCAAGGGAAAGGAAGAGGCTGGGGGCTGGGAGAGGCGGCACAGCTGGGAAAGAGGATGGAGGGTGGTGCCAGGGGATGATGCAGGCAGGTCTCGGTGCACAGGAATGTGGGCTTTGTGGGGGGCATGGTTTCAGGGCATGGTGGTTCTGAAGTTCCAGTTCAGGGTATGGTTTAGGGGTGTCCCGGGGGTCCCACGAAGGCCTCATTGTCCCTCAGGAGCATCCCCCATCGCTTGGGTAATGTCCCCACAGCCATCTCCAGGACCGCTTCTTGGGTAATGTCCCCATGGCCACCCCCAGGGCCATTGCTTGGGTAATGTCCCCACAGCCACCCCTGGGGCAATCGTTTGGGTCACATCCCCACAGCCATCTCTGGCAGTTTCTTGGGTAATGTCCCCATGGCCACCCCCAGGGCCATTTCTTGGGTAATGTCCCCACATCTACCCCCAGGGCCATTTCTTGGGTAATGTCCCCTGGCCATCCCCAGGACCGTTTATTGGGTAAGTTCCCCTGTCCACCCCCAGGACCATTTCTTGGGTAATGTCCCCTGACCACCCCCAGGGCCATCACTTGGGTCATGTTCCCAACAGCCCCCCCCAGAACCACTGCTTGGGTAATCCCCATGGCCACATCAGTTGAGGTCAGATGTCCTGCCTAATGGCCAGTTTCGGTCATCTGATAATATTTCCCTGAGGAGGAAGGACCTGTCACCCACTCATGCAATGGCCATGGAGGTTGCGACACTCAAATCACCCAAAAGAGCAGGTTTGCACCCCACAGCCCCTCACTCTTCTCTGAAGGCACCTCCAGCACATCTCTGCAGCTTGTCATGGCCGTCTACAAGGTGACAGTGGCAACGGGTGACATGGTGGAAGCTGGGACCAACAACTCCATCTCCATCACCTTGGTGGGCAGCTACAGTGAGAGCCGCCAAACCACCGTCTCCTTCTTGTTCCTGCCAGGGAAGGTGAGGATGGGACAGGGACACAAGGAGCGGTAGAGCTGTCCTGGAGACATGAGGTGTGGCACAGGCTGCCCCAGGGATGTGAGGGGCTGCATGGGATACAAGGGGATGGTGAGAGGGATTTGAGGGAGATGGAGGAAAGAAGTTCCAGGGTGTGGAGGAAAATATTTGGGGAGGATGGTGGGTAGTGGTCCTGGGGGGATTGGAGGAATGGTGTTCTGGGAGGATGGAGGGAAAGGACTTTGAGGGGATGGTGGAGGATAAGGATCCTGGAGGCACCGGAAGCAAGTGGGGACACTTTGAGCCCCTTCTCTGCTGACGTCCCAGTGCCACCACAGAAGCCATTTCCTCCTCTCCAGGAGAAGAGCTTGTCTGTGCACTGTGGGCAGGACTTGGGCCCCATTGTCCTCATCCGCCTGCACAAGTGGCGGCTCTTCCTGGAGGATGCCTGGTTCTGCAAGGATGTCCGGGTCACTGCCCCCAGCGGCACCCTGTACCGCTTCCCCTGCTACCAGTGGCTGGAGGGGGTCACCACAGTGGAGGTGCGGGAGGGCTCAGGTAGGACCTGCCCAGCCCTCACCCTTCTCTGATGGGTGTGTTAGTTTGGCCAGAGGTCTGACTTTTGACACCTGCCTCTTTCTAGGGAAGAAGCTGGTGGACGACAAGCTGCAGATCCTCAAGGAACATCGGCGTCGGGAGCTGGAGGCACGGCAGGAGGCTTACCGGTGACAGCAGGGGCATGGGGACGAGACCTACTTTGTCCAGGTGAGCTGGTCAGCAGTGATGCTGATGTCTGCTCCCATTTTCCCCCTTTCTCAGGTGGAAGAACTTCGCCCAGGGCTGGCCCCGTTGTCTCAACGTAGACTCCATCTTCGAGCTGGACTCCAACATCCAGTTTTCCCGCATCAGGGCCAACAACTTCACTGGTTTCCTCATCTTCCAGTAAGCAGGGCCATGGAGGACCTGGGTGATGGCAGGGAAAGGGGCCAGAGAAGGCAGGGGTGTGCTGAGCCCCCCCCCCCCCCTGCCCTGTAGAGGGGCCTCCCACTTTCTGTCAGGGTTCCTGCTGAGACGCACCTCCTGGAAGAGCCTGGATGAGATGCGCACCATCTTCTCCCGGACACAGGGCAGGGACATTGGTGGGTGCCTTGTGTGTTGTCCTCTGCCCTTCCCCTGGCATCACTCAGGGCTTCACAAGTCATGCCTGGACTGGGTGGGTAAGCGGGTGCTGATGTCTGACCATCCCCTTAGTCCCTGAGTACGTGGCCAAGCACTGGCAAGAAGATGACTTCTTCGGTTACCAGTTCCTTAACGGCAACAACCCTATCGTCATCCACCGCTGCACCACGCTGCCACCCAAATTCCCAGTCACACCAGAGATGGTTGCTGGCTCACTGGGAGGTGGCACCGACCTAGGCAAGGAGCTGCAAGAAGGTCGGGTTTTCATTGTGGACTACAAGGTGCTGGAGGGCATCCCAACAGACACCATTTTTGGGCGCCAGCAGTACGTGGCAGCCCCGCTCTGCCTGCTTCACCAGGGCACCGATGGGCTCCTGCGCCCCATCGCCATCCAGGTAGGGGCTGTCCCACCCTAAACCCTGCCATCAGGAGGGTGGCAATGGTCCTAGACCACGGGGTGGTGTCCCACAGCTCAGCCAAACACCAGGGCCCTCCAGCCCCATCTTCCTGCCGAGTGATGAGGAGTGGGACTGGCTGATGGCCAAGACCTGGGTGCGCAACGCCGACTTCTACAGCCACCAGCTCCTCACCCACCTGCTGAGGACACACCTGTTTGGGGAGGTCTTTGCCATTGCCACCCTGCGCCACTTGCCCACCTGTCACCCCCTTTTCAAGGTGAGGTCCCCCCTCAGGGCCACTTACTGCTCCCCCCCTCCCAGGATCTGAGGGCAGTTATGCCCCACCTGACAGCCCACCCAGGTCCATGAAGGGGTCCCTGTTTGTTACACCCTCAGCTCCTCATCCCCCACTTCCACTTCACTCTGCACATCAACACTTTGGCTCGCAGTGTCCTCATCAACCAGGGTGGCCTCATTGACAAGGTGAGCCCTGGGGACTGCGAGCACTGGGCTCTACTGGGGCCTGTTGGGAGTGCTGAGGGGCACGGAATGCTCTGGGATACTGGGAGGCACTGGGGTGTACTGGTGACACTGGGACCTACTGGAGTCCACTAGGACACTGGAGGGCACTAGAGTCTTGGCAGAGCTGGGGCTACTGGGGGCACTGGGGTCTTCTGGGAGCCCTGGGGTCTAATGGAAACACTGGGATGCTGTAGTCTGTTTTTCCTAGGCCTGCTGGTTCTGAGTTTCTAAGTTCAGTTTCTTCGTGATGTTTTGGTTTAGGAAGGCCAGTTCTCACAAGATTTGACATAAACATTAAACTCCTGACAAAAACACTGGCAATGTTTATGTCAAATCTTGTGAGAACTGACCTTCCTAAACCAAAACATCACGAAGAAACTGAACTTAGAAACTCAGAACCAGCAGGCCTAGGAAAAACAGACTACAGGGTGCTACTGGGACCATTGTGGAGTGCTGGTGTATACTGGAAACACTGGCCATATTGGAATTGCTGGGGAGCACTGCAGTGTACTGGGGGCACTGGGGGCACTGGGAAGCATGAGAGACCTGAGAACATGGAGTGGAGTTCACTGGAGAGCACTGGGGACACGGGATATACTTGGAAGACTGGGAGCAGTATGGGGTACTGGGGTATACTGGGATCACTGGGGGACACTGGAGCCTCCCCAACGATGGGTGGCCCTCCTGCCAGGGTTCAGGGGTGACCTATGAGGGGCTGCTGCTGGTGGTGCAGCGAGGCCTGGAGCAGGTGACCTACACATCCCTGTGCCTCCCCGATGACATCCGCCACCGTGGCATGTCCCACGTCCCCAACTACCACTACCGAGACGATGGCATGAGCCTCTGGGAAGCCATTGAGAGGTGAGACTGGTTTGGGGGCTGGAAGGTGGTCCTCATGTGCCCCAGGATCTCACAATCACCTCATCCCTATGGCAGCTTTGTCACTGGCATTGTGACATTCTACTACGGCAAGGATACAGCGGTGAGCGGGGACACGGAGCTGCAGGCCTGGGTGATGGACATCTTCACAATGGCTTCCTGGGAAGGACCTCCTCAGGTAGCACACCTGCAGCTACCACAGGATGTCCTCAGGGGAGGCAGGCAAAGGACAGGCAGGTCCTGAGGCTCTTGGCTGTCCTCACTCCCACCCAGGTGTTCCCTCCTCACTGCAGACAGTGGTGGAGCTCATCAAGTTCCTCACCATGGTGATGTTCACCTGCTCAGCGCAGCACGCAGCCGTCAACAACGGGCAGGTGGGACATGGGCCAGGGAGCCAAAGGATACCCCCAGCTGTCCTCGAGCCATGCTGGTGACACATCCCACTCCCCTTCCTCTGTGTGCAGGAAGGATGTCCCCATCCTGAACGAATGTCTGTGTCACACCTCTCTACATCCCACAAGGATGTCCCCATCCTATCTCCATGTTGGAAGAATGTCCTCACCCTATGTCCCCATCCATCTTCCTTGCCACGCTGAGATGTCCCCATCTGCTCCCTCTCTGTGCCAAAGAATGTCTCCCCTTGTCTCCTCGCTGTTTTGGGGGGGATGTCCCCACCCATCCCATGGCAATTTTGGGAGGATGTTCTCTACAGTGAGCTCTCCCCCTGCAGTATGATCTGGGGGCCTTCGTGCCCAACGCCCCATCCTCCATGCGCCACCCACCGCCCAGCAAGAAGGGCCAGGCCTTCCTCCAGCACTTCCTCGACACCATCCCTGAGGTGGCCACCACTGCCAACATCCTAGTGGCCCTCATTCTCCTCAGCTCCCAACTCAAGGACAGGGTGAGTTTGTCCCTCAGACCCCCCCAGACAGCTCTGTGGGCCTGGGGAACTGCAAGAGGTGCCCACAAGGGTGGGTGTCACCACCTTGGTGTTACTAAGCTTGGGGGATGGCCACCATCACTCCACACCTACCAAGGTGCCAGAGAAACCCCAAATGGCACCAAGGGGTTGAAGCTGAAGGGTCCATGTCCCTGTCCCCCACCCCAGAGGCTCCTGGGACAGTACCCAGAGGAGTGGTTCACAGAGGCAGAACCCCGGCGGCTCATCCGGGCCTTCCAAGGGCGGCTGCAGGAGATACAGGACCAGATTGAGGAGAGGAACCACATGGCTGAGCTGAGGTACAACTACCTGAACCCGCTGGAGACAGAGAACAGCATCTCCATCTGAGCACAGGAGCTGCACCCATCCAGCACCCCCAGCACTCCCAGGACCCCGCACCTGGGCACCCGCAGCACCCTGCACACTCAGAATCCCACATCTGGGTCACCCCCAGCAACCCCAGTATCTGGACACCCAGTGCACCCAGCACCTCCAGAACACCCAGCACCTGGTACCTGGGCACCCCAACAGGCAGAACCATCAGCACCTGGATATCCAGTACACCCAGCACTCCTAGCACCCCTTACACGGCCATCTCCAACACCCCTGTCAACCCAGCACCTGCACTTGGACAACCCCAGCAAACCCACAACCCCGCACCTGGAGATCCTCAGCATCTACCCCCCAGCACCCTCAGCACCCCCCACTCCATTTTCCTCTCCCCAATAAATGCCAGCTGTCAATCAAACCCTTGCTGCTTGTAGGCGTACCCTAAAACCACAGGGGATCCACGTGGCCCCTACTCAAAGCTGGGCTGAGGCAACAGGGAGACGACAGAATTTCCAGTGCTCCCAGTGCTTCCTCCCAGTGCTCACGGTGACCCTGGTGCCCCCCTGCAGTGTGGGAGCTTCAGACAAGAGTTTATTAATAAAGAAGCTCGTTTTGAGATACAAGGTACAAAAAAGACTTCAAACACCCCCAAAAATCTACTTAGGCCCTCCTGGCTTTCTAAACTTCTCCTCAGAAGGGAATTGAGGAGAGGCTGGATCCAAGCCGAGCTTCCTTGGTCTCCTCACAGGCCAGGTGCTCCAGCCCCACCTTTGCTAAACCTGCTCAGGCTTCCAGGCATCTTTCCTGTGCTGAGGAACCAAAACCAAGGCACAGTAACCTGGATAATCCACATCCTTGATGTCCTGGGTGCTCCTGGCCTTCCTGGCTGCCTCCTGCCCTGCTCCCTGTCCACCAAGAGTTTTCGCACAGGGACACTCCCAGCCAGGCAGCTCCAGCCGGTGCCAATGCAGGAACTGACACCTGCAGTCTGAGGCTCCTAGGCCTGAAGCTTCTGAGTTTCTAAACTCAGTTTCTTTGTGATGTTTTGGTTTAGGAAGTCCTGGTTCTCACAGGCTTGACATAAATATTGCAAGTGTTGTTGTAACAAGAGTGATGTTTTGGATTCCTGTCTGTGGGACAGACTTTCTCTCTGTCTTTTGGTTTTGACCTATGGGATGAAGAGTTCTGGCATTCTTCTGGCCAATGAGAGGGCCTGTTCAAGAAGGTATATAAAGGAGGTCAGTTTTTGAATAAAGATTGGAGTCAGATGATTTTTGCTAAACAAGATTGGTGTCGTTTGTTCATCGCCACAGCGACAGACACCGGCATTTGTCCTTCTGGGATTTCATGAGTGTGTGAACTGAACACATGCAGGTGACCAAGATGGCCAAAACCCACAGCTCTAAAGAGTGGATTTATTCTATTGCCATGCTGGCAAAACGGGGTCACACAGTCCTAAGTTTATTCTATCTTAAGAGGGACAAAGAGCACGCACACCAAGCTTGTAACACACCACAAGGCCTGTCACAGGCACATTCATTCACAAGGCTGTGCTTTTGCAATCTCCAAGCTTATCTTTCCTTCCACCAGGAGGCCTAGGGCTGTGAGAAATGCTTTTCAGGACTTTTTTCACAACATCCTGTTATCTTCTGCAGAAATTCCACTTCTCAAAGTGGACAGAAAGCAGCCCAAAGCAACCACAATATGTGAAATTTCCCCCACTGAATATTAGCATCTTTCAGCTGCAAGGTCATCTTCGAGTGAAAATACTACTTTTTCTTATTTTTTTTCCTTCCTTGCCAAATCTTCTGCTTTTGATCCCTTCCTCCCCTCAGTGAAGTTCCTGCCAATATATGTTTTCTTCCTCCCTGAAGCCCTTCACTGAATGCAGAGACCTGAGAAATCTTTCTAGTAAAGACTCAGGCAAAGAAGCCACTGCATCCCTCAACATCATTATCAAGGTCTGCTGGTATTAAATCCCCCTCCCTGATCTGAAGCAGCCCTGCTCAGCACAGACGATGCACAGAAATTCTCTGCCTGTTGCTGGCCTTGGTGTCACCTCCTGTCAGTGTCTTCATGGCTCCTCTTTGTAACCTTGTCAGGTTTTAAAAATAATATATAAAAAAATAATTTTTTTTTTTGCTTCTGAGCTTGGCTTTACCTGACTTGACTTTGTCTCTGTCTCTGTAAAAGCTTTTGTTTCCCCCAGCCCAGCGTCTGAAGAGGTCGAAATCGTCTGTTCTCTTGTTCACAGATTTGTTTATTCTTGTTACTTATATCTTGTTATTATCTTGTTATTCTTGTTATCTTATATATTGTGGCTCTGGCCTGCTGAGGTCTTCCTGCAGGTCAGAATCAGGCAGACTCCCTGCTCTTTGGGACAGTGCTATCTCTTACACTAAAAATTACATATGCTTTATTTACAACAGCTCTCCAATACCTATCAAACACATTGAACAGTGTACCTCTACTCTAGACCAATTAAAGTGTGCCACCATCACCACAGAAGATGGAGAACAAGAGACGAAGAACACGGACTCACCCTATTTCCTCCATCTTTGTCCCCTGATCCCACATTCTAAAAATCCCCAAATTCTACTTTTTCACCCTGTGCCCTGTTAATTATCATTCCACCTGGCCATGGCCAACAACAGGCCCTGAGCCCCGCAGCAGGATGGAGCTGGGCACAGCCAAACTCAGCCAGGGCACAGCTGGGCTCAGCAGCCACGGCTGCCAAGGGCTGGGCACAGAGGCTGACAAATGTCCTGGGCCCTGCCTGTCAGAACCCAGAACGTTCCTCTGACTGCCCTGGGGGAGCAGAGACCCTGGCAATCCTTGAACACAAGAACAAAGAGATCTTGAGCTGTTCTTCTGCACTGAGCTGGGAAAAACAGAGACTTTGGGTAATTCTTGGGTCACAGCAACAACACAAAACCCAAGAATTGTGGTTATATTTCCTTCTGCCAAATTCATGTCATTAGGCAGAGCTCCTATATTTGCACAAGTAAAGTTTGTTTCATCAGCAATTTTCATTGAAATGCATTCAGGCTCGAGTGTGGCTATAGTGACCACTACAGACAGGAAGGGTGAACATCTCCAACCTGTGGGTCAGGCTTGGTGATGTGTGTGCCCAGTCTGGTTCATTCTAGTGTTGATTCCTTCTGGGAGAAGAATAAGCACTCCTTTCATGGAAAATATCAGTTGAGATGTGGTGGCATCATTGCCAGTATGGTTTTCTGTAAAAGTGAAATATAACAGGTCTCATTGGAGTTTGTCTGGACAGGATACGGCATTAAAAGGAAGGAAAAATCCACTGTGCACTAATTCTATGTTTTGTACCATGGCTATTGGTAACTTCTCATACTGCTGCTGGTGCTCACTCCACCTTTTCACAGGAATCTCCTCCACTTAGATACATTTCAGTATCAGACCCCACAGCAGGTCAGACAGGGGGAAACCAAAGTGGAGACACCAGAGAGAGGCACTCAGGCAGGTGAGGAGGAAGTCTCTGCCCCTTTCCCCCTCTCCTCTGCCCCATCTCCCAGCCCAGCATGGCCCCTGCTGCAGGACAACCGTCCTGCTGGGGAGAGATTAGGGGGAATGTCCCTCCCCTTCCCTCTGCCATGGAGGCAAACCCCGTGCTCTCTTAAAGTGAACTAAGGCTGAAGGGTTTGTGGGGGCCACCAAACAAACCTTTTAGGATTTGATTTACTTTGTGGGTGCTCCTGGAAAGTCCCATGTGGAACTTTATGGAATTTAACAGGGAGAGGCACTGGTTTGCTGAGGATACAAGTAGGATCTGAAAGAATGTGGGACAATTCAGGCTGTGTAAAGTTTACCAGTCTATTAGACATATCAGTAACACTGCCTTCTTCTAAAACTTCTGATGTAAAGCGGTGCTCCCTGCCAAGATCAGCACTTACAGGGACTGATGGCATGGTGGCAGATTCATTAAAAAGAGGCATCATTAAAAGGACTAATTTGCCTCATAATTCACTGGTGTGTTCAGTAAAGATGGTGGATGATGAGGTGGGAGTTGCAGTTGAAGCCCTTTCCACAAGGCAGGTCACCTGCAGAGCCGTTCCTCCCTGTGCAGCTGCTGGTGGGTGACCAGACAGCGCTGATGCTGAAGCTCATTCCACATTGCAATCACTTGCAGGGCTTCTCCTTGACGTGAAGCTGCCGCTGGACCATGAGGCAGGAGCTCCAGCTGGATCTCCAGCCACCTTCCCAGCCTTTCCTCCTCGGAGTATTGTGGGCTGGGTTTGCAGCCCCCCCTCGTGCGATATCTTGTGGTTTTTCCTCCCTGTTAAATTCCTGCACCATAGAGCCGCTCGAAAAAGCTTCTTCCACAAGGCTCTGACGCAGGGATCTGCCTTCCCTGGCTTCCAACTGCATCTCATTGCCTGGGGGAGAAAGGGCAAGAAGAGGAAGGAATGAGACAAATGAAGAAGAGGACAGAACAAGAAAAAAAAGGAAGAAGGAAAGAACAAGGAAAGGAAATATGAAAAAAAGAAAGAATAGAGTGTTAGGTTTTATAAAAATATGAAAATATAAATATATGTTTTCTTTCTTTCTGTTTTTGTTGTTTTCTTGTCTGGGCCTCTCTGGTGTTTCTGAGAGCTTGGCTTCCACCTAACTTAGCTTGTCTCTTTCTCTGTTTCTATGAAGGCTTTCTGTTTTCCCCCAGCCCTGCATCTGAAGAAGAGGTCGAGTCGTCTGTTTTCTCATTTTCAGGAATTTGTTTATTCTTTGTTATCGCATATTCATTCCCTGGCCTGCCACAGCTTCTCTGCAGGCCAGTGCTCTCCTCTTTGGTCTTGGTCTGTCCTTCGTCTGTCCTTGCTTCGTCTTCGTCTGTCCACCCTTGGGAGGGCACTATCTTTTATACTGAAAATTACGTGTACTTTATTTATAACAATTCTCCAATATCTATCCACTATGTTGTACAGTGTACTTTTGTTCTAGACCAACCCAAATGTGCCACACCACCACAGAAGATGGAGAACAAGAGGATGAAGAAGCAGCTCAGGGACACACCCCATTTCCTCCATTTTTGCCCCCTGATCTCACATCTAAAATCCACAAATTCTACTTTTTCACCCTGTGACATACTAATAATCATTCTATCTAAATTCTTGTGACTTATAAATCTTCCCAGGACAGTCAGAAGGATGTCCTGGTTCCCACAGAGAGAAAACAAGGATAGGAGGAGCAAGGAGAGGAAGGAGGAGAGGAAGAAAAAAGAAGGAAAAAACAAGGAATGGGAAGGAGATGAAAGAAGACAAAAGAAAAAGAGGAAGGATAGAAGGAAGGAGAGGAAGAATAGGACATGGAGGAAAAGGGAGAAAGAAGAAGGAAAAGGCAAGGAAGGAAGGGGAAGAAGGGGATTTTCCTCTGTAGGGAGGGGGAAGGAGATCCCCCCAGATCACTCCCTAGCAGGACAGCAGTGGGGGCAGGGTTGCTCTGCAGCCAGGGGCAATGCTGCGCTGGGAGATGGAGCACATGAGAGGGGGAAAGGGGCAGAGACTTCCTCCTCACCTGCCTGGGGGTCCCAGAGCCTCCTCTGTGTGTGTCTCTGTGTGCGTCTTCCTCACAGCCTCCTTCTCCATCCATCCAAGGCTTAGGAATAACAAATCTTGTCTTGGGGGGGAAAACACGGTGTGAGCATGTTGGGTTGGGGGTTCCTCCTGCCCAAGTCCATCTCTAGAAGTGAGACCTGAGTGGTACGTAACAAAAAGTTAACCACAAGGAATACTGCAACAAGATGTGCAGCAAAGCGAAAAAGCAAGATAACAAAGAAAGTGAGATAACATGCACAAGGAAAGCAAGTGAGATATCAATCTTTAAGGGAACTTGAAAACTGCAAAATTAGCTAAAAACAATTTAGACCGAAAAACAAGAAGCACAGAGCATGCATTGAAGACAGGGGTAAAAAGTTCAAATGTGAGGAGGACTACAGAAGCCTTCATCAAAAGACCACCAGAAGAGTGATGACCACCACAGAAGGAACAGACACATGCACAAAAGCAAAAAAACCTGTTGTAAAACCATGACACAGCTTTACGCAAATACAAGTATGCTAATGATATTGTAATTGTGACTGTTATAAATAATTATGTAGTTATTGCCTTCTGCTAGTATTAGCCTTTGTAAATTATTTTGATATAGTAGAGTTTGTAATCTCTTTTAATATAGTATAATTTGCCTTAATAAAAATTAGCCTTTTCCAGTTAATACCCTAATTCCTGTGTGGATTGTATATCTTAGTGTGGTAAATATATATTATAGTTTAGACTTCTGCAAAATACTAAAATAGAGGCTATGTACGTGTATTAGAACATTAACTTTTGCAGAAGCAATTTTAGTTGTGAAATAATAGCTAATGCCTTTTTGTAACTGACTGACAATAATAAAATAGCTAATGTTGACTAAAAATACTTGTAAAATAGCTGGACTGTGTTATAAGAGAACATTGAAAAGAACCAGACAAATAACACGGTAAGCACAAGGAAGAATCTACCACTGACCCTTCAGCTATCAATAATTGCCAAACCACAGACCAGGGGGCCTCATGAAGAAATGAAATACAAGACTGACAAAATCACATCTATGTTGTGGCACGTACTCTAAGAAGATCAGGTCAAGGGTCAGACTAAGATAAAGAATTCTTGGAACATGTAAACTCAAAAGAATCTTTGGGTATGTACAATATTCATTAATATGCATTTAACCAATGCAATGAGGAAGTATATAAGAAGAGTTGCTGTAGTTAACAGCATGCTTCTGGCAGTTTGTCAGGCACCCCAGTGCTGGATTTTGCCCCTTTTATCCCTTAATAAACTTTTATAAAAGTTGTAAATAGTGAGCCATGTTTCTCACAGTGACATTGTGTAGAAGGACTTTTAAAATGTGACTGAAGGCTAAAGGGTAGCCCATGGAGTCCTTGCTCAAGAATCAGGGGGGCCCAAAAAGCCAGTCGGACCTGTCAAAATTACTGGACCCTGTTAGTAGAGGGTGGCCTACTTGTATTCAGGCCACTACCTTACTAGTAGAGGAAAGAGAGAATATTAACTTTCAGAGGAAGATTAAAAGTGCATGCCCCATGTGCAGCGAGAAATATTTTAAACCGAAAAGCTGAGAAGTGGCTCACTGACTCTCAAGTGTTAAAACATGAAGCAATTCTAATAGATAAAAACGATCTAGAATTAGTTACAGTTAAACACCTCGACCCTGCTCAGCTTTTATATTGAGAATCAGTACAAAAGCTAATGCGTAATTGCTTAGAAGTTATAAACTACCAGACCAAAATGAGAGAAGATTTGATGGGCCAACCCCTGCAGTGGGGGAAACAATTATACATTGATGGATCCTCAAGAGTAATTCAGGGGCAGTGAATGTCAGGATGTGCTATTGTAGATGAAAGCTTGGAGACCATAGAAAAGAGAAAGTCACCCCCCTGTTGGTCAGCTGAAGCATGTGAATTGTTTCAAAGGCTTTGAAACGAGCCTTTGAGATATTGACACAAGAGAGGGTGGTGAATATGTTTAGAATAATATAGGAAGAAAGAGAACTATCAAACTCAAAAGGAAAAGATTAATTCATGAGAGACTCATCTCAGCTGTTTTAGAAGCTTTACAGATGTCAAGGGAAATTGCTATTGTGGGTATTTGGGGGCATCAGAAGGGGACCTCCTTAGAAATACGAAGAAATAACTTGGCAGATTTAGAAGCTAAGAATGCAGCTGAGTCCAAGGAGAAAGTGATGATGATACTGACTCCTACTGGAGAAATTCGGATATATCAGTATTCAGTAAAAATGAAGAAAAGGATTTCCTTAGAATAGGAGCAAAAAGGAGCAATGATGGGAATGCATGTTATCTAATGGGAGGCAGCAATTAAACAAACCATTGGCAAGGAAACTATTAGAAAGCATAAATGGTAAAACTCACTAGGGTACACAAGCACTTTCTGATCTGTTCCTGAGAAACTGGGTTTGCATAGGAATTTATGGAACAGCCAAACAAATTACTGGAAAATGTGCAATTTGCCAGAAAGTGAACAAAAAGGTGATGAGGAAAGTTCTCCAAGGAGGGTGAGAATTAGCCTTATCACCTTTTCAATGCACCCAAGTAGATTTCACTGAACTCCCCAGGTGCACCGGTGGAAATTGTTATTAGCAATAATAGATCATTTAACCCACTGGGTAGAGGCGGTGCAGTCAAAGCTGCTGCTAACATGGTATGCAAAACTCTTTTAGATCAAATCATTCCCTGATATGGAGTAGTAAATCACATCGACTCAGATTGAGGGACACATTTCACCTCAAAACTACTACAGCAAATAGTCCAAGCTGTTGCAGTCCAAAATGCAAAGAAAATTTCTCTGCATGTTTTAAAGGATCTGAACACCCTGAAAACCACTATTTTTAACCTTTGTCTATGGAAAGGGCTTCCTAGGCTTTGGGATGAAACAGAATTCTCAAGAATGTAAATTAGATAGTAGCATAGTATGTCGTTTATCACAGGGTGAGAAATTTAGATTATTGAGTTTGTTAGTATGGTAAGTAGATGAAGACAAGATGGAGGATCCTTGTTGATTTTAGGTTTCCTTCTCCTTCTTCATCTCATCCATGTTCTGCAGTGTTTGGGACACTGGACCATTGGCTGAAATCTGCTGCAGTCTAGAGCCAAGTGAATAGAAGTTTAGTTAGGTATTGGTAAGAATATAGAAATAACGTACATTCTTAGTGATAATTGGCTAAATTATATTTAAAAGAACCTTGATCCCATGTGTTTGAGGGCTTTTGGTGTCTGTTCTCCTGCACACTTGGCTGGTGTAAAGCTTAGTGTGCTGAAAATGCTGGTAAAAGAATAATAAACAACCTGTGTTGGGGCTGGCGGGAGACAAGCAGCACTCAATATGAATGATCAGCAGGTCTCGACTTTATTCTGTTAGTCACATCTTTTATACACTCAGTAATGAAGCTCATACATAGTGCAAAAGAAAGCTCATTATTGGTTACTCTTATCAATACCATCTCCTCCTAAGTTTTCATTCTTGTGGTTAGAGTAAGCATTCCGTTCATTCTTTATCCGTCACAATATCCTGTTGTTTTTGTAACAATCACTCACAAGGGCACGGTGCCCTTGTCAGCCTCAGGATTAAGCTAACTGAGTCCTTGTGGTGGTTTGAAAAGGAAATTAGTTTTTTTTTGGAATTCAGTGGTCAAACCAATGAGTGCTCAGGTTTGAATATTGGCACTTAGTGTGGCCACTGAGGACAAGGATCCACCTCTGAGAACACAGGGGGTTAAAAGCAGAGGGCTCCCAGGAAAACTCTCTCTTGTTTCTGGTCCCTGAGGACGGGCGGATCTCCCCTGCCCAGCTGGGCGGGGAGGGGAAGCCATGCGGCCTGGGCGAGGTAGGCTGGAGCCTTGGGCACAGAGGGGGAGAAGAAGATCCTGCAGGATGGAAGGGTGGAGAGAATACAAGAACCTGGAGAGGTATCAGGCAGCCTCCTTCCCCCCTCCGGAGAGAGAGAGAGAGAGAGAGAGGACTGTGTCTGTGCCACCTTGAAATTTGGTATCGGCAGCTGGGCAGCACGGCCCAAGGAGTGAAGAGGAGGAGGCGCGAGAGGTGCCGGCAACTTGCTGTGGGAGTTCTGGGCAGGCACAGTCCAAGGTTTGAACCCTTTGTGTAGATGACGGAAACTTTATAAATGCTAATCCTCCGGAATTTAAAGAAGAAAGATAAAGAACTGAGCAAAGGTAATGGAAGTTCTTGCAAGTAGAAGATTGTCAGAGAATGCTGAAAAGAATCCTAGGTGGGAGGAGATGATGGAGTGGCCTTTGGCTGGACTGTTCTTGTATAGCCATGGACGGACTCATTTCTTTTCTGTGATGCAGAGACTGCATCTGGGGAGAGGCATTGGCTTGGAGCCAGGAGTGGATGGTGGAAAGAGGTGTGGACAGAGATGAGAGGAAGATCTCTGTTCTCAAGGCCCCTCGGCCCCAGGGGGTGAAATTGGGGGGACTGGTGTCCCAGAATTTGAGAAGCTGTCGTTTTTTGGAACTGACCAAAAACATCTTTAAAAAGAGAAACCCTAGAAGCAGCTCTGGTCCATGCACAGTGGTGAGAGCACTAGACACTGAAGAAGAGGCCACGAGAAGGTGCAAGAAGGACTCTATCTCTCCTTAATGAACTAAGTGCTAATTATCAGAAGGGTAATAGACTAAAAATTAATTATCTAAGTAACTTGACTAGAATTTTTTAGTTGTGTTGTGCTGTGTTGAGAACTTGGGTGGGGGGGGAGGAGAAGTGTTTTTTAAAGTTTTCATCCTCTTCTCTGTGTGTCTTCTTTACATATTATAAGTAAATAAAGTTTTTCTTTCCTTTTGCTTCTAAATTAGAAACTGTTTTGCTCTGTTTTTGGTCACATCTCACAGCAAGTACCAGGGACAGTATATCTTCATGGGGGCACTGGCCTTGTGCCAGCGTCAAACCATGACAGTCCTAAATTTAGCTAGCTCTACATCTGCAAGCTGCTGTAAATCAGTATGTCCCTTGCTCTCTAACCACTCTTCCACAAACCTGAAGACTGATAACAAGCAAGAGTCCATTCTGCTTCTTTCCTAAAAAGAACTCATGCAAAAAAGTCTTCCCTTATCAGGGAGAGACTTGGGAGAAAAAGAACTCTAACAAATGGTGCCTCTGTGTGAGGACGAAAAGAACTCTCACAAATGGGGCCCTGTGTGAGGAAGAGAAAAGCTATCACATCTGCTACCCTGTGTGGTTCTGGAGGGAAAAAACTCCCACATCTGGACCTGTGAGAGGCAGATGAAAAACTCCCACGTCAGGAGCCCTCAAAACAACAAAACTTATCCTCAAAACAACAAAACTTATCACTGGGCAGAAGCTGAAAAATAAAAGAATATCTCTGGAGAAGGGACCTGGACCTCCTGAGCATTTTGAGACCACTCGAGAGGAACCCGAATGCCCTGAGCTGCTGGACAGACCACAGACAGGACTCCAAGAGCCAAGAAATCCAGAACTCCAGGACTGGTGAGCAAGTTCAAAACTAGAACTGAGAGGGTTGCTCTCACAAAATAAAAGCAGATGCAATTAATATCCTGGAGGAATTATCCAGGGGGGATCCAATGAAAACTTCCACGGGAAGACTTAAAAAATTTATTATCCTGGGTCAAACAGGAATTCCTAACAATTTTTTATTTTACAATTTTCTCCATTTCCGAATGAAAAAGGCGAGGTGGGGGAGGGAGAATCTTCTCTGCGTTAATCAGAGTCTTTTTTCTATCTCTTCTATCGCGTTTGCGGACATGGGCCCCGTCTCTGAAGGCGTGGTCTCAGCACCCTGCCCTCTTCCCATCCCATGCCACCCCCCCGCCACCATCCAAACACCAGAAGTAGTTTCAAAAGCCCAGCCAACCTCCATCCCCGGTAGGCGCGGTTAAAAAGCGCCCCTTCACTACTTAAAATACATCGAAAGCGGCTTTTCAGTGCACGCAGGTCGGGGAAGCCCCCACGCACCGGTCTCACCGCGCCCCGGCGCCGGCTTGCTCACCCCGCCCGCTCTGCACCGGCGATCCCGCTCTGCACCGGCGATCCCGGCGATGCCGCTCTGCACCGGCGATCCCGCTCTGCACCGGCGATCCCGGCGATGCCGCTCTGCACCGGCGATCCCGCTCTGCACCGGCGATCCCGGCGATGCCGCTCTGCACCGGCGATCCCGGCGATCCCGCTCTGCATCGGCGATCCCGCTCTGCACGGGCGATCCCGCTCTGCACGGGCGATCCCGCTCTGCACCGGCGATCCCGGCGATGCCGCTCTGCATCGGCGATCCCGCTCTGCACGGGCGATCCCGCGGTCCCCCCACACGCATCCCCCCGGCTCCGCCGGGCCGAGGGGGCCGTCACCCCCGCTCCTGCACTTCTTCCGAGTTTGAAACATCTCGGCACTGAGACCGCGCCGCACGGCCCTTCCCCGCCGCCGGCAGGACGCGGGGCTGCCGCTCCCCACACGGCCCCGCACTCTCCACGCGTGCCCTCCACGAAGGGCGGCAGGCGTCGGGACACGCGGGCTGCCCCCCGCTCCTTCCACCGCGGCGTGCGGGAAAGGAATCCCCGCCCCTCCTGCCCCCTCCGCCCCGCCCGAACCCCCTGGCCCCCTCCTGCCCCCTCCACCCCATCACTACGGGCATGGCACGGGCGGATTCCAGCTCAGTTCCAGCCACGGTGACACAAGACAGCGCTGCCCCCTCCCCACCCCACCTATTCCTAAACCGTGGACAGCAGCAAGCAGCCAACAACTCCTGCATCAATTCCTCAGTAATCTCCGTCCAGCCCAAGCATGCCTTCCCGCTCCAAACCCCTCATAAGGTTTTCAAAACAACTTATTCCAGCACAGACTGTCATTGCTATCCTCTCTGCGAGCTTCAAAAATGAACATTTCTTTTTTTTTTTTTTTTTTTTTTTTTTGTACGACAATCTGCAACACACAATATCCCAGGAAATTGGGGAGTCTCGGGACAGAGACAACACTTACAGCACAGAACGATCCAGCTGACATTATTGGCAGTCTGCAATCAAAAATCAGAACTCAGCTTCACCAATATTCCGGTTCATCATCATTATGCACTGCCAAGGGACTTTCTACAACAGCTGTTTCTCCAACTTAAAAAAATGTACTGAAGACTTACTACCTCAAAATAGTGCACTGGTTTCCCAGACCTCATCCTCAGGATGATATGGCGTGGCCCTGCCTGAACCCGCTGTAAATATCCCTTCAATGTAAATATCCCTTCAATGTAAAAATATCCCTTCAATGTCTGTATTTTTGCCATCTTCAGTTCTACTGGTTTCAGCCAATTTCCTCAAGGTGCACAGATGCAAAGACCCTTCCCCATTCCTCAACAGAAAGGGGAGGGGGGATAGGTGCATGGATTTTCTTCACTAAAAGAAGAAAATGCATCATTGCAAATTACGAATCCACAGAATGTTGATATGGATATGGCTCCAGTGTTTGGATTTTTAGTGTCTTTCTGTGTTAACAGTATCAAAATAAATCAAAAAGTTTATGGATATTAGTTTAATTTTTTTTTTGTTTGTATTTAATGTGAATTTATTAATGAGTACTCAATGTGAAGCTTCATTGTTAAATTTAGATAATAATAAGTTATGTTTTATCACTTCAGAAGTTAATAAAGTTAGGTTTTATTCAGTTCATTTTTTGGTTATTATTTAAGTTGCTCTAGACTTTATTAGTAAGTAATTTAATGTTTCTCTGTTTCATCTTTTATTGTTATAGATAGAAAATGCTTTAAAAATCTTATTTGACTTTTTAAGATAGTTACTATTGATTAATTGGTACACTGATTATACAGTATAAATTTACTAACTTTCTTAATAGACATTATTCATTTATTCATAAGTTATTATTACTATAAAGCTGGCTTTTTCATATGTTCTAAGATTTGTGTGTGTGTGTGTGTAAGACATGTCATTTTCAAGATCTCTTCTTTTGTTTTTAGAGGCTTTTTCATATGTCCTAACATTTTTGTGTGTGTGTGCGTGTGCCACAAGTCAGTCTCAAAATCTCTTCTTTTGTTTACAAAACTTCAGAGAAAGATATTTGTACAAGAACTTTAGCAGTTTGTTGTGGATTTATCTCTTATCCAAAAAAGTTTTATTCACAATTTCTATAATTGAGTTTTGGTTTTAAATATGCTAGAGAATTCTCCTCCAATTGGGGTCTGGGCACTGGCCACGCCCTGGTTCTACCTGGAAGAGAAATTGTTGAGAACCTCAAATGCCTTCTGTATCAAAATAATATGCAAGCCCTTTGACTTAAAAAATTCGACCTTATTAATATAGCAGCTGGACCTATTTTTAAGAAGTGAATCTTGGGGAATTATAAATCTAAATATAATGCTTCAACTTTTCATTGATTTAAATTTATCAGCTGATTGTAGACTCAGAGATGATGACACAAATTTTTTATAAATGCCAATTACCAAATTTCATATATGTTATCAATTGTGTCTATTGTCTGTATTATTCTTAATTGTTGTACCTGAATGATTGCCGATTCCTCTAAGTTCCTAATGTTACTGTGTATTGTTTTATGAGAACAAAGTGACAGATGTCACTCCAAACCATATCATTCACAGCAGTGCAACATCTTGGTGTAATTCAACTGTAGAAATGATCACAATGAGCAATTTGTTAACTGCTGTTCAAGGTGTGAGACAGGCAGCTCTGCAAAACAGGGCTGCAACTTGTTGGATCATTCAAAATCTATTCACAAAAGTATACAACAATTAGAAGATAAAATAGCAGAACTTGGGAAAAAAATGAATCTTTGTAGGATGATATGTCAATCAGCTTGATCTTTTGCCCACATGAAGAAAATTTTGAAGCTAGGTTTGCATGTATTAATTGGTATTTTAATTCTTTTAATGTCTGTGCCATGTCTGTTTCATTTGTGTGTCAGACAAGCAACGGACAAAACTGCTAAAGAAGTGGTTATGGTTCAGAACAGGAAGGGGAGATGTTGCAGTCCAAAATGCAAGAATATTTCTCTGCATATTTTAAAGGATCTGAACCCCTTGAAAAACACTATTTTTAACCTTGGTCCATGGGAAGGGCTTCCCAGGCTTTGGGATGAAACAGAGATCTTAAGAATGCAAATTAGATAGTAGCATAGTATGTCATTCACAGGGTGAGAATTTTAGATTTTTGGCTTTGTTAGTGTAATATATGTTATGGAATATATGGAACCTACGCGGGAAAACTCATTTTCATGTGTAAAGCCTGAAACTCGGGGAGTTCGGGGGTTGATCACGGGGAGTTCTCTGGTGTTTGAGAAACTGGTAAGCATTTTTGATCCAGGACTTGGTAAGTCCGGGCAGGGAAGAAAAGGAGAGGTATTAGAGAGCTCATCTACAGACTGGTTCGCTGTGAGGATAGTAGACTGGAAATACTGAACAAAGACTAGGCATAAATACAGTACCAGTTAAAATTTAGGATCCTTTTTGGAACTCACTGCAGAGTTATGGTAAGGAGACTCTAGTAAAATAGTTTGTTGTATTTCCAAGAAAGATGGGATGAAGAAAAGCAGAAAGCACAAGCGAAGGTATTGGTAGCAGCAGTTAGGGAAGCCCAAAAACAGGAATGGGCCCCAGACCCTGTAAAATCAACACAGAACCATCAACCTCAGAGGAGACAGAACCCCTCTCAAACTAGAAACTAAGATGTGCTGGTTAAAATGTCTCCCTTAGCTTTACTAAGCATCAGGACCATGCCTCATTCTGAGACAGGGCTATCATCTTTCAAAATGTTATATGGAATGCCTTATGAACATGGAATACCAGTAGGACACCCTAAGAGAGAAGATGGACAAATCTAATAAAATACAGCCAGGAGATAAAGTGCTTGTAAAGGCCTGGAAGGAAGTCCCCCTCACCCCTCACTGGCAAGGCCCTTTTCTTGTCCTTTTAACCACAGACTCAGCAGTTCAGACAGCGGAGAAAGGCTGGACTCATGCGTCTCGGGTGCAAAGGATCGAACACCAGGAAGGGACACCTGAGTGGAAAGTCACCTCTGCCCTGGAGATGTAAAGATAAAATTGCATCAGCCGAGGAAATGACTGAGGGGCACCAGATAAGGTGCATAGAGACTGGTTGTGAATGCTATCCATTTGTCAACTTTAGATGCGAATGTTGTCATGAGGTTTGGGTCACACATTGTAGAAGGGAATATAGGCCTAAGGGCCCGTGCACGAGGTGTCTGGAGGAAGGACAGCTTCTGACTAGCTGTATCTTAGTACTTGCTACTAATCTGGGCATAATAAAATCAGACTCCCTGGGGTGGTTTCGACTGTATCAAAACAGGATAGGGGAAAAATTAAATTTAAAGGCTCAAATCCTAACAGTTGAGTGCCAAAGGACAAATAAAGTACCTTGCAGAGCAGATGCAGTCAAACTATCAAGGTGGGGTGCTTTTAGTAGGCGGTATGCGGCTCGGTCCGAGTATGGAACCCAGAATATCCTTGCTGCCAAGAAGATGGTTTACCTCGCCGCTGGTGGCAACCCAGTGGGCGTAGGCAAGGATACACCTATGGGGAATCCTGATGGGCCTGAGCCTAGTCGTGTGCAGCATGAGTAGCCTGCACCCAGGAAATCCACCCAGCACTGAGGGGCAGAGTCCAGAAATGAGTGTGGGCAATATTGATAGACTGTCCTGGAGGGACAAGAAGGGACAGAAACTTCAACATACCCAGCCCCAGAAAACTGCAGCAATGGTAAGAAAAGCAGGTACTGTACCTTAAATGGCACTCAATATAGAATATGTGAATTGGATGGGAAAACAAGTGTTATATCCAAAAAGCGACATCTAAGGACGGGCAGTCAGAAACTCCCATACATAAAATGTATAGAAGGAATGCTGAACAGATACCTATTCCTACTTGTGGTCAATGTAATCACACGGTGTGGGTCAGGGGAAAAATGGAATCAATATTTGTAAATTGTGACTGAATTAGGATTGTCCAATTGTTGGCTTTGCAGGGGGCTTAAATCGGCTGAAAAATGGCCTTGGAAAGGTGAGAGTTTGACTCCAGAGCAACTTCTAAAATGGGACAATGCTCTAATTACAAGAACGATACAGAGACCTGAGGGATGGGTCTTAGATCAAAGGGTAATTGGAACAATTTGTATTAGTAGGGAAGGAAAGGAATATTCTGAAGTAGTGGGATATACCCCATGTATACCCACCCTAGCGGTGAACTCAAATAACCAAAGCAAGGTCTGGCAACCAGAACCTCCTGCTGGGTATTGGAGTCACAAAAAGGGGACCAACTGTGAACAGAGTGATAAAATTGGACTTTGTTGGAACAAAGGCTCTGGAGCTAACCCTTACTGATACCCGGAAGAATTAAGGGTTTCTGGAATGAACCAGAAAATACAAAAATTAAATGGAAAGCCCCGAAAGGGATATATTGGATATGTGAGGGAAAAGCATATAGCGAGTTACCCCAAAAATGGAAAGGATCATGCACTCTTGGACAGACTCGACTTGTTTTCTTCACACTACCCAGATCTGAAAGCAGCTTATTGGGAGCACCTCTGTATGAAACTTTAAATAGAAGAATGAGAGAAATAAAACAGAAATTCCCTGTTGTAGGCAGTAGCCAGACATGGGGCGAGGAGGAGTGTCCAGCAGAAAGAATAGTAGAATATTATGGCCCTGCAACGTGGGCCCAAGATGGGAGCTAGGGATATAGGACCCCAATTTATCTATTAAACAGATTAAAAAGGCTCCAGGTGGTAGTGGAGATTGTATCAAATCTTACCTCAGACATCCTCGAGTTATTATCAAGGCAACAATCCCAAATGTGAGCCTTTGTGTACCAAAATCGGATAGCAGTAGATTACTTGTTAGTGGAAGAAGTGGGAGTCTGCAGAAAATCTAATGAATCTGAATGCTGTATAGAAATTGATTACGGGGAGGCTATCAAAGGCCTTGCAACAGAAATTAAAAGGGTGGCACATGTTCCAGACCAGAAATGGAATTCCACCCTCCAGGCATCTTGGCGGGATCATTTCTTTGAAGGAGCTTGGTGGAAGAAGGTAGTGTTTTTCATATTATGTTCAGTAGCCGGGGTTATATTTCTACTCTTCTTAATACCGTGTTTTATTAGACTGATACATTCAGTAGTAGAAGGTGTACAGAGAGCAGCTATGCCTATAGACCCAGAACGTGCTCCCAGGGGATTAAACCAAGTGTCCAAAGTAATGAAATTAGGACAAGGAGAAGTGAACAGTAAAGCAGCGGAAGCTCTGGCTAAGTTTGAGGAACAGACAAAAGGAGATGGGGTTGTTTATAGAATATATCAGGAAGTACCCCGAGGAGAATGGGAAAAAGACACAGAGATAGAAGAGGACTAACAAGGAAGGTCCCTTTCCTTCTCCTAGAAACATTAGACAAATAGTTGATGAGAAGAGCACGAATTAATGTGTTTATGTAGAAGGGGAGGGATTGTTATGTATGTTATGGAATAATTCGTGCTTATGTAAAATATATGTGAAATAAAAGTTGTACCTATGAAAGAAATTCTTAAGGTTTAAAAACATCACCTGCCAGAACCAGGGAAAAAGTTGCTTCATGGATTGTGGAACAGATGCCAGCTGAGAGAAAGACCTAATTAACAAACGAAAAGATGTGGCTCCTATGGAGATGGGTCCTCCCGAGGCAGTCCAGGAAACACCCAAGCAATGAATACTCGATCGGTATCGACAATCAAGATAGCCAGAGTCATCAGGAATGTGCATTCCAATACCAGATTCCCTTAACAGCATTCATTGCTTCTCAGAAACGTTTGTCCAGTCCAACACAGAGAAAAGACTACATGAATATATGAGATCACAAAAGAATAGGAGAAACTCTGCCACAAGCAAAAAAAAAACTGTATAAAAACTACAACAGAGACGACATTCGTGAACAGACGGGATTCCAGACGACAGAGCTCGGATCAGAGTTCACCCAGTATCGACGCTGCCCCTTTGATTGTGGCTATCGACGACCGAATTTTGGTTTCGAAATAAAAACCTATTTTCATTTTTATTAATTCGGATTTATCATTTTATTACCTATAACAGTGAGAGAGTGAGAACATACCTGCAGGAGGCTCCGGAGGCTGCACATCTTCATGGAGCCAAGCTGCTGGAGAAGCCTTGCCAGCAGGCTCATGTGGCAGGGAGCACAGCTGAGAACCGTTTCCATGGTGTGCCTGAGGCACCGGGGCACTGCAAGGGGGTGCCCAGGCTGAGAAGCCGCTGCCGGAGTTGTGAGCCCGGGTGCCTCCTGTGCCCCAGGCAGGGCCGTGGCTGTCAATGTGTGTGTGGCTGCAGGATTCCCCTCGTGCTCCTCGCAATTTCTCCTGGATTAAGGAGCTGATCGGCTGCTCCAGCACCTCCTGGGAGGTGCCACTCCACTGGGAATAGCACGTGAAATCCTCTTCTCTGATCACTCCCCAAGCCAGTAATTCCTTTAATAGTTCTGCACAGTGAGGGACAGCAGCTTTGATCTGCTCGGAATTCCGGTGGATGTGCTGCAGGACCTGGTCCCCAGCATACAAATCGTGGCCAGGACCTGGAAAATTAAAAATATCCAAAAGAGCAAGATTTCATGGCCTTGCTGCAGTTCAACTTTCAACTTTGGATTAAATGGCATTTCTAATTATTTGCTTTACACTGAAAAATTACAGGATTTAAATAATTATTTTTTCCATATATCCTGAGCGTTGAGAGTTTGATCCAACATTGATTTTAAGTTTGTTTAGAAAAACAAAGGTGTTCAAAGACACAAACACCTTGCCAAGATTTTAGGATGAAGTCACAGTGACCTGCAGTGGCTCCAAGGATCACAACTAAAGCTTAGACAGAGAAAAGCAGAGAACAAAGATTTAAAACAAAACAAACAGGAAATAAATGAAAGCGATCTTACAAATCCACAGGGAAGCCAAAATCTTCCAAATTTTCAGTATACAGGGAACAGGCACCCAGAGAACCCCAAGCATGGGATTAAAAAAAAAATACACCCAGAATATTTAACAGAGAATCCTAGGATATTATAAATTAATTATATCCAAGTTGATAATACAGACAAAAAAAATCAATTTTCCAACATTCCCCCTTTTTGTCTGCCCTGAGAAAATGCAGGGGAAGTTCCCAGCTCTGGCATGAGGAACAGCCAACATCCAGCAAGGCAAAAGCTGAAGCTTCAAATGCCTACAAAGCCACAGACTGAAACATTTTTATTTCCCCCAGTCACCTGAAATGTACTTTTCAAGTCATTCCAGGTTTAAGATCAGTCTGTCTTTATTTGAGATATTTTTTTTCTCTAACATCATCCCAAGGTGCTTTTCCTGAAATCCCTTCTAAATGGGGATTTGGAGCTTTTCCCCTTTCCAGGCTGATTCTGCAGGGACCAGCCCAGGGAAAAATCAAAGTTTTCTACAAGGAAAATTGAACCCCAACAGGAGTTAAACCCCAACAGGAGTCAAACCCCAACAGGAGTCAAACCCCCCAGCTGTTTGGACAATAAAACCAGAAGTGAAATAAAATTTGCAGTAAAACCGCTCATTTTTCACAGGGGGGTGATGTTCAGTATCAGGGTTCTGCTGGAATTGAACTGGGGACATTCACAATGCTGAGTCCATGGCTTTGTGATAACTCGGAACCCCAAAATCCCAGGAAAACTGAGGTTGGAAAAGCCTTCCAGGATCATCAAAGCCAAACTTTGACCCCACTGTGCCCCCAGCCCAGAGCTCCGAGTGCCGCCTCCTTCCTCGGCCACCCCAGGAACTCCAAACCCCCCATCCCAACACCCCCCCTTTCCATGGAGAAATCCCCAAAAATCCCCTGTGTACCCCTGTGCTGACTGTACTGGGATTGTTCCTTCCCCTCCTGGTTTTCCTCAACTTTTTTCCTGGCAGAATTCCAGGCCTCTTCTCGCGCTTGTTTCTGCCGCAGTTTTCTTTCTTGCTTCATTTTGATCTTCCTAAGACTGCAAAAAAAACCCCAAAACAACAATTCAGCAGCGAGGCAAATATTAAATTAGGTGAAAATAGCACACTGAAAAGTAGAAATGGAATAAAAGTGGCCTTTTAACCACCAAACTTCATTAAAACATCAGTGTCCTCAAGATATAATGACTTTTACTCCCATTAAAGATGTCTAAACTAGGATTGGTTTCAATACTCTTATCCTTAGTTTAGAACTCAGCATTTTCAACCAAATATTAACATTTTATTCTTTTCCTTTTTAAAAATCTATTTTGTTTGTCTTCTCAGCTTGGTTGCTCATTATTTAAAGGTTGCTTGACCAAAAAATTGCAAACACAGTTCTGCCAAGGGTCTGGGTATCAATAACCACAGCAGCAGCATAAAAAATACATTTTTATTTACACTTTCTAAACATTCACACAAAATAAATTCTGCGGAACAATTTAAATGATTTTACCATTGGATGGCAATGGATTTTATCAGATTTTTTTTTGTTTATCAGGCAAAGGGCAAGGATAACTTTCCAAAATATTTGTAAAAAGGCATGAAAATCCCTCCTGCTTTGCTCTCAAATGGATTCCAACAGGACAAACCTTACCTTGAACATTTCTGTTTTATACAGGCCCTTCGTGGTTCCTTGGGTTTTGGAATTTTTTGTTCAAACTACCAAAATAAGGGATAGGACAGGAATTAAATTTGGGTTATGACAAAAGAAATCCCACAAACATTTCTGCTTCTCTCAGGTCAGTATTGCCTTGGGGAGAATTCATTATCTGGGGAGAATTCTCCATCTTCCTGTGGCTCTGGGGAGTTATTCCTGAATTATTATTGAATTTATTGAATTCCAGTCCCCATCCATGACAATCTGACCAACACACAAGGCAATTCCTGTTCCACCAGAACAGGAAATTAATATTCCTCAATAATCCTCACATTCTGGGGTTAAGGCAGTACAATTTTTTTTAGCTACATTCTCATCTTCTCTTCATCCCCCCCTTAATATTCTAATTAATTTCATATAAAATACGACCATACTTACTTCACATTTTACCAACCCAGAAGAACTGAAAATAACTATTTTTGAAATAAGGCCTTTACAATCAGGAGTAAAACACATTTCCATAAGGAAATCCTGCAGGAGAAAAGGACACACATAATAAAGGCATTTAAATCCACACTCCATTTATGTCCTGACACAAATTAATTCCTTAATTTGAGGTGACCAAAGCAATTAAAGGAAACACAATCCTAAACTCTTCCTGCATGTTGACTGAGAGCTGACTTGGGAAGGGCTGAAAATCAAAACTCATGGAAAATCTGGAGCATCTTTTCTTCTTTTATTCCCTCCTCCAACTTCACACCCAAGAGTCAATCTCGTAAAAATACTTTAGGAGTTCCTGATTTCCCTTCATTTTATCCCAGCTGCTGAATTTTGTGGAATTCCTTGACATATCTCAATGTTATGATCTTAAAAAAAAAAAAAAATTAAAAAAAAAATTAAAAATTCCAGTCTGGCAAAGACCTCACCTTATCATTTTTATCACTGTAGTTTGCTGTTTTCAGCTTTTTCCAGCAGCTGATGTGGAACTCCACTCTGCACTGCTGACAGCAAATAACACATATAAAACCCTAAAAAATGGCAAAATGGAAGAGCTTTAAATAAAATCTCAAGAAAAAGCAGTGCTCAGCTTAGCAGATCATATAAAAAGGGGCAGAAAAATACATCAAGTTTTACTTCTCAACTGAAAATTTACCTTAAAATCAGGGTCTGTAAAATATATTTGGAATTTGGAGTAGCCATGGCACTGCTGATATCGACAAACAGCATCTGGCTTTGGAGGGAATTTACATTCCTCAATATAATTCCTTAAAGCCATCTGGAAAACACATAATTATGAGAGACAAACTGCACAGAAACCAGCACAAAAGATTCAACTTCTACTCACAAACTCCTGTGCACTGCAGTGAAACACATCCCTCTTGGAAAAGCAGTGACTAATCCCAAAATACCCAACTCTTCTCCAGTGAAAACCAGGGAAAATTGGCCTTTTATGGCCAAAATATTCCAGGGACTGCTGGAAGTGCAGGCAGCTGGGTGCTGCCAGCTTCACCCACACAGAAAAACCCAGGTTTATCCTCAGCCACTGTCCCAGCTCCCAAATTCCAAAGGGTTTTACCATGGTCCAAATTGCTCAGACAGATTCTGGGGGTAAAATGGAATTTTTGGTCATTTCTGAAGATTGCCAGCATTTCCAGAGTGCACCTGGGCTAAGGAGCAGGCTCAGAGGTGGCCCTGAGTAAGCAATTCTCTGGACACTGAGAATTTCAGGCTTTCTGTGCTGAATGAAAATGATCCACAAAAATACACTGCATTTCACCTGAAACCCTAAGAAAAGCTTCCAAAACTGACTGCTAGCAATGAGTCTGTGTGTACAGAGTTGAATAAAGTGTGTTATATCACAAAGTGAAAAATACAGAATTTAAAGTAACTAGTTAAAATAATTATATGTAATGTTAGAAAGTTTAGAGCAGAGTCTTTTTCTTCTGCTGCTTCTTCTTCTTCTGCTTCCTCTGCTTCTTCTTCTCTGCTTCTTCACAAGTTCAAGTGATTTTGTGTAATTAGTTTAAAAGGTCCACACTGCCAGACATAAGTAATTAGTTATTGAGTTAAAAGTTAAAATAAACTTGCTGGCGTCATAATTAAAGAGTTTAAACGTACAAAGATCTTAAAGCCTCTCCCTAAACTCAATTTTTAACTTGTTGATTTAGTGTGTAGAAGCACTTGCAGTCAGTGAAACTGTAATTTAAATAAAAAAGAATAAACAACTAAAGTCCAAACAAAAATTCTACCTCTCGTAATTTTAATTCTGACCCTGAAAAAATAAAATCCAAGGAAAGCAAAAGAGTTCTGCAGTCTCCCAGGATAATTCCAGAGGCAAAGCATGAGCAGAGTCTTGCTCCATGCGCAGTTCAGGGCAGGGCTAGAACTCAGCCCAGGTTAACACACTGAGCCCAGGACAGAGCCCTGCTGAACCCTGGCAGGTAACCTGCATTATCCAGGGGTGCCAGACCATGGATGGTTGGTCCCACATCATTTGTGAGGAATCCTGAGGTGGATTTTGGGAGGAAAAAGCCAGAAATTCTCCTTGGGCCACAGCTGGGCAGTTAGGCCAGGCTCATCCATGGACAAACCTCTCCCAAGCTCTGCTGTGCCAGAAACGCCTCCAAACTGGGAAGTTCACCACCTCAATCCCAGTTTTAGCCAGTGTTGGAGGCCAGGAGATTAGACCAAGAGAGAAAAATGTGAGACTTGAGTTAAAACCTGCAGAGAAATTAAAATATATATGAAACCAGAATAGAACAGGAAGAAATCCTTAGGCTAAGTGTTTTCACTAAGAGGCTGCATGAGGAGCTGTAGAGGATCAGTGTCTTAGAAATCCAGATAAAAAACTCAGTAGTCCATGACATAATTAAAAACATTGTACAAAAAAAAAAATTATTTTGCGGTTTTAGATAGAATAGTCTGCAAAAACAGATGGCAGCAAGATCGAAGAATAATGTAATAAAATTCAGATAATACTGAAGTCAAACACATAAATTCTGCACATATACAAAAATACAACAGACTGAAACGTGTAATATTTTTCCACAACTGTAACAGGTGTAGAGAAATTGTTTTAACTTTGTGTATTTAGCTGATTGCTTGTTTTAGGGTCAAAAACTGGCTTTTGGGGCCTGCAAACTCCTAACCTTTTAGCTAACTTGGTTTGCTTTGCTTGCACAAAGGAAAAAAATGACAAAGGAAAAAAAAAGACAAAAGAAAAAATGACAAAGGACAAAAGTGACAGGGAAAAAAAATGACAATGGAAAAAAATGACAAAGGAAAAAAACGACAGAAAAAAGATAAATTAAAAACTGATAAAAATATATATAAATTAAAAAATTATAAATAAGAAAAAGATAAATTAAAACTGATAAATGAAAAACTGATAAAAAAGATAAATAAAAAATTACTAAAAATATAAACAAATTATAAATTAAAAAAAAGGAAAAATATTAAAAATAAAAAATGATAAATTAAGAACTGATAAATGAAAATGTGAAAAATGAAAACTGAAAAATGGAAAAACTATATATAAAAAAGATAAATGAAAAAATATTATAAAGATAAAAAACATAAATGAAAAACTGATAAATGAAAATATTATAAATAAAAGAATAAAAAATACTAACAAAAAATTAATAAAAATGGATGAGAAAAGATAACTGAAAAAATGATAAATGAAAAACAACAAATGAAAAAATAGTAAACGAAGAAACGATAAAAGAAATGAAAAAATTATAAAAAAAGATAAATGAAAAAATATTATAAAGAGATAAATTAAGAACTTATAAATTAAAAACTGATAAATTAAAAATAAAATAAAAAATTTTAAAAAATTATAAATAAAAATTATAAATAAATTATAAAACAAAATTGGTAAATGAAAAATGATAAATGAAACATGAACAATGATTAATGAAAACAATTATAAATGAAAAATAAAGATAAATGACAAATGGCCACACGTGCTGAGCTCACTGGCTGGGAGCCCTGCAGGGTTTTTCACACACCTGTAAATCTATGGGTTTTTAACACACCTGTGAATTCCCTGGGTTTTTTACACACCTGTGAATTCCCTGGGTTTTTTACACACCTGTGAATTCTCTATTCAGGTCTTCTTGATGACCTGCGTTGTTCCTGGCCATGTTAAAACTCCAGGGACAGTCTTGAAATCAATCATCAGCTTGGACCTCAGGAACTGGTCGAGGGCATGAGCAAACCTGGAGAGAGGAACAAAAACTAAAAACTCCCAGCCCTCATTTTATCCTCCCAGGAGCAAACAGTGCTGGTTGAGTGATGGGGCTGAGGGAACACCTGGCTCCTTCTTTTTTTCTGTTTCTCTTTGAGTAGAACATGCCAGCTGAGAGGATGGGGATAAGAGAACACCTGGCTCCATCACTTTTATATTTGAGTAGACCATTCTGACTGAGTGATGGGGATGAGGGAACACCTGGCTCCATCACTTTTATATTTGAGTAGACCATTCTGACTGAGTGATGGGGATGAGGGAACACCTGGCTCCATCACTTTTATATTTGAGTAGACCATTCTGACTGAGTGATGGGGATGAGGGAACACCTGGCTCCATCACTTTTCTGTTTCTCTTTGAGGTGGAACATGTCAGCTGAGAGGATGGGGATGAGGGAACACCTGTCTCCTTCTTTTTTCTGTTTCTCTTTGAGTAGGACATTCTGGCTGAGTGATGGGGATAAGAGAACACCTGGCTCCATCACTTTCCTGTTTCTCCATGAACACCCCAGGGGTGATCAGGAAGGGCTGCAGGCAGGGATGAGCCTGTGCCACTGATGCCTCAAGTTTAAGTTTTTCTGTTCTGTGGTGCTGTACAGCTTTTAGTTTTCTATTAAGGGTTACTAAGATCTTTTCACAGGGTGGTGAGGACACAACAATCCCACTCCAGCTGGGCACTCAAGGACAATCTCCTCAAACTTCAGCCCCAAAGCAGCAACAGCATGAAGGGAGGAGGGCAGCAAGCCAGCAGGAAGGATGAAACTCCATCATTTGAGGCTGTTAATTGGCAGCTGACTCCTGTATGCAAATGGCCTAAAACCTATAAAAATGTGAGCTCTCCTGCCCAAGGCCTCTTCTGCTTCCATCTTGGAGCCATCCTGGGCTGTGGCATTGCCAGGATGTGACCTTTGAAGGCACCTCCATAAAAAAACCACTTTATTCTCCTGAACTCTGGTCCAGCTCCTCAAGGCATCACTGCCCAGGGATCCAGGGAGGTGGGAGTGCAGGCTGAGGATATGTGGGACACAGGGCTCTGCTGCCTGCACCTGGGTTTCCCCTGAGTTCAGAGAGTGGGGATGGCTCTGCCTGGATGAGCCTGGCTGGCCACAGATGTTGTTACCTGGGCAGGGACTTTTTTGGGGGTCAAGACTGCCAAGGAAATGAGCCCCAAGCACAGGAATGGGATGCAGATCCCAGACAGCATCCAGGAAGGAGGAATTCTCCTGAGCACTCACCACCCACTGAGCAGGTGCTTTTTGCCATTCCCCAGGAGGAGGGGAGCACGTTTGGTATCAAAACTTCTTTATTTGGCTTTATTTTGGCACAGCAAGGGTGGGCAGGGAGGTGGGGACAGTTCCCTGAGGAATGGGAGAGCCCCAGCTCCAGCTGGAGCCAACAATGCCAGCCCAGGCACAGGGGCAAGGCACTGGCACCTCCAGGAAAGCAGGGATAAAAGGACAAACATCCTGCGCAAAAACTCCTTTTCTCCCTGTAGGAGCAGGGGAAAAAAAACCTCCCCCATTCCCCATCCCTGTGGGCAGCTCAGAGGGAGCAGGGTCAGGAATGGGGGAGTGAATTCCAGCCTGGGATAAAGGAGGAGAGGAGCAAAGTGATTTCAGTTGATTTACTTTGTCTCCCACTCTCCAGCTCTATTTTAATGGACTATAAGTTGGTTTTCCTCACGTTCCTGTGAGTGATTAGGAAGTGCTCTCCCTGTCTTCACCTCCACCCTGGCGCTTTTCCATGGAATTTCTCCCCTCTCCCACAGAGCAGCAGGATCACAGCTGGAGAAGGAGCTCCCAGCCAGCCCCCCACGAGCCTTTAGGGGGGATTCCATTTAAATTCCATTTAAATTCCATTAATTCCATTTAAATAATTCTGCTGCATTGAATTCACTGTACTGAATCCATTGCATTGAATCCACTGAATGGAATCCATTCTATTAAATCCACTGCATTGAATCAATTGCATTGAATCCATTTAAATAATTCCACCGCATGAAATCCATTGTATTGAATCCATTCTATTAAATCCATTGCATTAATTCCACTGCATGGAATCCACTGCATGGAATCCACTTAAATAATTCCACTGCATTAAATCTACGGCATGGAATCCACTGCATTAATTCCACTGCATTGAATCCACTGCATTAATTCTCCTGCATGGAATCCACCGCATGGAATCCATTCTATTAAATCCATTGCATTAATTCTGCTTCATCAGATCCACTGCATGGGATCCACTGCATGGGATACATTCTATTAAATACATTCTATTAAATCCAGTGAATGGAATCCATTCTATTAAATCCACTGCATGGAATCCACTGCATGGAATCCACTGCATTAATTCCATTGCATGGAATCCATTCTATTAAATCCATTACATTGAATCCATTCTCTTAAATCCACTGCATCAAATCCACTGCACTGAATCCCCTGCACTGAATCCACCTGATGGATGAATTTAATGATTAACACAGAAATAATTAAAGCCCCACCACACCCCACCCAGTTCCTCAAATAAAAAGATTTCTCCCAACCAACCCTGAAATTTCCCATCAGACCAACCTGTTCTGCCTGAGGTAAACCCTTCCAATTCCATAGTGTGCCAAACAAGAACAACTTTCTTCTGGATAGTCCGTCATTATTTTCTTAAACTCATGTTCAGCCTTTGCCAATGCCTTCAAAAGAAACGTGAGACACCAATACATGGAGTCCTGCCAGAATATTCGCACTTTTCCTGGTTTTTTTCCTCCTCTGCAGTGGGTCAATGTGTCCCATTCCTTTATCAGTCACAGAACAGTAAATGGAATTACACACCCTGGTGATCACAGGCAAAATTTCCCTTTCTGTTTTTAAAAAACTCAATTTATTCTGTAACATAAAGGAATTAAATGACTGAGCTCAGCTATTTTTAAATCCACTGTAAGACACTGAGTATTACACTGCAGGAAAAAAACACCCCAAAAAACCCCCACCCCCAGGTCTGGCTTTGCATTTTTCCAGAACCCAAAGCAATTCCTGCCTCTGGTTTTAGGAGCAGAATATTTATGTTCAAAACACCAGTGCAGCAGAGAAATAAAAATTATTGCCTGTAATTTCTTCATATTTAGATGCTCATTTGAAGGCTTCCAAAGAAATTTTATTTGCTAAAAAATAAATTTTATTTGCTAGCCTAATTCAGCCAAAATCATCAAGGATCAATCCCATTTTTGGAGTGTACAATTCCAAAATGTGCCCTGAGGTTTCCTTCCCCCTTCATCTTCTCAGTAAGGAAGAGACAAAAAAAAAGGATGGGAAACTGCCCAAGCTAGAAATGGAAATTAAGGCAGTATTTTATATTTATTATATAGAAACATTTTATATTTAAATATAAAAGAAATAAAAATAAAGATACAGAGAAATAAAAATACAAATAAATTCATATCCTACCTCAGGATGGCCCATTCCCAGGAGGGCAGAGGCACGTCCATACAGGAATATAACATAATTATTATTAAGAATATTCACATATTGCTAAAAAAAAAAAAACAACAAAAAGAGAGTGAAATTATAGTCCCAGCACAACAAAAACATGGTGAATATACTGTAAATTAATACTGTAAGTTTTCAATAAAAAGTCAATAAAAATCAATAAAATTAGAATAAAATTCAATAACAATCCAATAAGAATTCAATAAAGTCAAGGAAAATTCAATAAAATTCAATAAAATTTCAATAAAATTTCTATATTAAAACAATCAATAAAAATTCAATAAAATTTCAATAAAACCTCAATTAAAATCCAATAAAAACCCAACAAAAACCTGATTTTTTTAGGGGAAAGGAGGAGTGGCACAGGGGGGTTTTGAGGCAGGAAAATCCATCAGTGCCACAAAACTAATATCAAATATTTGGTATTACTCTTCTAAGAATCTTAATTGGAATATTTTGGAAATACAGGTGGGTGTGTGTGGAACATTCCCAACTCTGTAGCCAACAATTCAATAAAAATCAATAAAAATTCAATTAAAATCCAACAAAATCCAACAAAAATTAAATTAAAAATCTTTTAAAACTCACTCAACGAAACCTCAACGAAAGCTCAACTGAAATCCAATAAAAATCCCAATAAAAATCCCAATTAAAGTATCAAAAAACAATCATTAATTCAGACATTCCAAAATGTCAATAAAACATCGAAATCAAGCATTATCTCAGGCATTCTCAATCATTAATTCCAACATTCCAAAATGCCAATTAACACCAAAATCAAACATTATTTCAGGTATTCCAAAGTAAGTGCCATTAAACACCAAAATCAATCATTATATTAGGATTAATTCAGTTGTTCCAGAATGCCAATAAACACCAAAATCAAGGATTATTTCAAATATCCCAAAATGCCAATAAACACCAAGATCAATCAATATTTCAGGTATTCCAAAGTGTCAATAAACATTAAAATCAAGGGTTAATTCAGGGATGCCAAGGTGCCAATAAACAATAAAATCAATTATTATTTCAGGATTAATTCAGATGTTCCAGACTGCCAAAAAACACCAAAATCAATTTGAGACATTTCAAAATGCCAATAAAAAACCTATTCAATCATTATTTCAGGATTAATTCAGGCATTCCTAAGTGACAATAAACACCAAACTCAATCATTAATTCAGACATTCTAAAAAGCCAATAAACATCAAAATCAATTATTATTTCAGGCATTCCAAAATGGCAATTTACACCAAAATCAATCATTACATCAAACATTCCAAAATGCCAATAAAACATCAAAATTAATCATTATTTCAGGCATGCCAAAATGCCATTATACATTAAATCAAGGATTAATTCAGGTATTCCAAAGTAAGTGCCAATAAACACCAAAATGAATCATCAATTTAGGATTAATTCAGATCTTCCAAAGTGCCAATAAACACCAAAATCAATCAATATCTCAAATATTCCAAAATGCTAATTAACACCAAAATCAATCATTATTACAGGATTAATTCAGGTGTTCCAAAATACCAATAAAACACCAAAATCAATCATTATTTCAGACATTCTAAAATGCCAGTAACACACAAAAATCAATCAATATTTCAGGCATTCCAAAGTGCCATTAAACATAAAAATCCAGGATTATTTCCAACCTCTCTTCCTGATAAACAACAAAAAATAAAAATCTGAGCACTGAGAACTGAGCTGGCAACTTGAGGGGGTTAGAAATGGAAGGGGGAGAGGAAATGGATTATTTCCTTTATTGAAATGGATTATTGCCATTATTACTGGGAAATAATTCAGGAATTAATAATAATAATAATAATAATAGCGAATAAATCCAGGGAATTGGCAGGGAGGGAGGGAATTAAAATTAAATTGGGCCATTCAGGTAGCTCCAGGTCCTTTGGAGGAAATGAAAAGGGAAATTCAGTTTACTGGGGTGGTTTTAGGGACACTCAGAGCAGGGCAGCATCACCCCAGGGTCTGAAAATGCACAAAAATACTTTAAAAAATACTTGGAAAATACTTTAAAAATACTTTTAAAAATACTTTTAAAAATAACCCCACCAAAACCACACACAAATTCCCTTTCCACAGCTGTTTATCTCTTTTTTTCCCACAAATTAGGGGCTTGTGCAGAAAATAAAGTTTTGAATTTGAGCCACCTGCTTTTCTGCAACTGGGATTTTTCTTTGTTTATTTATTACTGCAAACGCTTCCTTGCAAAAACAAAATAAAAATTAAAGAAAATCGACTACACAGCTGAAACACCAGCCCTGAATTTCCATCCTCACAGCATTAATTGAATGAATTTATGTGAATATTATGGCTGAATATTTAAGTTATACCAGGAGAAACAGATGGAATTGTTCCAGGGTAACAGAAGATAACAATGCTACTGCTCAGAAATAATAAGGAACTCATTTTCAGGCAAAATAAGGAAAAAATAAAATCAGAAAGCAATGGAAAGATCCCAGAAACGGAATTTTGGTTTATTTTCCATACCTCTTTTAGGAGCAGGCAGCCCTGGCTGTCCAAAGGTTCCACGGCCCTAAAGATAAACACATGATTTACACATTTTTACATATTTACAATTTATTATATTGCACAGCCAAAAAGCAAACAAAGAAACCCAAGCCAGGAATAAAGAAAGCATTTTGTTCTGAGAAAAAAAAATAAATACTTACCTGCATGTCCATTAAAAAAATGTCCACAGGTGAGTGGTTATGAATGAACAGGAAAAGCTGTTACTCATTTAAACAATATTTTCAATCACACTAGAAGGGGATTCTAGGAATTAATAATTCAAAAATCAGGCAGCAAAATCATGACTAAATTTAAAGATTTAAGAAGGTAACACGGCTTTTTAAAAAAAATAATCAAAAATAGTAATTACATCCTGACAGTGAATGTATATTTAAATAAAACTATCTTTAGCAAAATTAGAGTGATTTAGTGTTTCATGTTACTTTCAAGGGGTTTAACCCCCATTTGAGCACCTCAAGCTGGAGAAAAAACTATTTATTCTGATTTATAGATCCTTATAAAGTTTATTATTTTGACAAACAACATAAATGTGTGATTTAACAAACACTCTGTATCACAGGGGATGCTGCAGAATCATTTCCCAGAATTGCAGAAATTATCAAATTCATGTATTTAACAGGCCAGGACACACAATAACAAAGAGGAGAAGGAAAAAAATCAACTGCAATTTAAAAATCAGCTCATCTTGAAAGCCAACTGACAACTCTTAAAGAACTTTATTCTGGCAGCAGCAAGCACCCAAAAAATTCTTCTTCACTGATATAAATAAATTCTGAATGGAGTCACAGCTCTACTGGTACCAGTCCTGTGGAAAGGCAGAGCTCTACAAAGGAGAAATTCAATTTATCTGTTTGTAATTCCTGCCTGGGGAGGAGAAAAGGCCACACTGATAAAGAACTCCTGGGCAGCTCTGCCAGCAGCACAAATATGGAAATCAGGGACTTCTAGGATCGCTCAAGCACAGCAAAAAGGGGAAAATAAACAGGCAAGGAAAATATTCCTGGAAGGAGGAAAGTGCTGCAGTTCATCCAGGAAAAGCCCAACTGTAACTGGGAGGGAAAATCCATCAGGAACTGGGAATGGCTTCCACTGCCCTAGGGCAGGGCTGGGTGGGAAACTGGGAAATGGGAATTGTTCCCTGGATCCCTGGCAGTGGATCCTTCAAAGGAGGAAGGAGAAAAATATGAAGAATTAAAAAAGAAGAGCTGCAAAGGTTTTGCTGCTTTGGAAATCTCAGCATCTACAAAAATGCTGAAATTCCCCCCAAACTTCAGACTCCCAAAGATTTCAGATTTCAGATTCCCAAAGATTGCAAACTTCAGACTCCCAAAGCCTTCAAAGTTCAAATCCCAGGCACCCAGAGCTCAAATCCCAGGCACCCAGAATTGAAATCCAGGAACCCAGAGCTGAAATCCCAGGAACCCACACCTGAAACCCCAGGAACTCACACCTGAAAGCCCAGGAACCCAGAGCTCAAAGCCCACAAGCCATAAGCTGAAATCCAGGAACCCAGGGCTCAAAGCCCAGGGACCCAGAGCTGATTGCTGTGCACTGACAGGGCCTGAAGGTGCCAGGCTGAGCTGCAGCCCCCCAGCAATGGCCACAGGACCAACAAGTTGGGCAAGATCTGCTGACAGGAGCTGCCCTCATCAGCCACCCATGCCCTGGGGACATGGGCTCTGGACTCTGTCCCAAACTGTGCCATGGACAGGGTGAGGCACCTGTACAGCAGTTTGAGTTAATCAATACTGGGATGACTCTGGAGATATGAACAGAGAATCACAGAATTATTTGGGTTGGAAGGACCTCAAAGCCCATCCATTCCAGCCCTGCCCTGGCAGGGACCCCTGCCACTGTGCCAGGCTGCTCCAGCCCCAGTGTCCAGCCTGGCCTGGGGCACTGCCAGGGATCCAGGGGCAGCCACAGCTGCTCTGGCACCCTGGGCCAGGGCCAGATCCCAGTAAAAACTCCCCTGGAACATCCTGCAAGTTTCCCATCTAGTTCCAACCCCACTTACCAGTTCAAAGCAGCCTGGACCACCTCCAGAAAGAGCCGAGCCTCCAAGGTTGGATTTGGACAGAGGACGAGCCAGAGCACATCACCCTGAGAGAAAGGGAAGGTGAGAAATACACCAGAGGAACACAGGAGGCAAATACCGGGAGCTATGCAGCGCTCCGAACGATCCACACGGCTAAATCTCACTGTGCCTGGGTTTGGGAGAGCTGTGGCTTTGGCAAAGCAGAGGGGAATGCTGAGAGCGGCCACCCTAACCCCGGCTGAACAACTGTGACATCGACTGACTCTGCTCTCCAACCCCAGAACCCGGGGCGCTGCCCGCACCCCGACAGGCGGCTGGGGCATTTCGGCCCTGCCGGGTCAAGGAGCAGCATCCCCGGAACCGCGGCTCCATTCCCGGAACCGCGGCTCCATCCCCGAACCCCGGCTCCATCCCCGGAACCCCTGGCTCCATCCCCGAACCGCGGCTCCATCCCCGGAACCCCGACTCCATCCCCGGAACCCCGGCTCCATCCCCCGAACCCCGGCTTCATCCCCGGAACCGCGGCTCCATCCCCGGAACCGCGGCTCCATTCCCGGAACCCCGGCTCCATCCCCGAACCCCGGCTCCATCCCCGAACCCCGGCTCCATCCCCGAACCCCGCTCATCCCCAACCGACTCCATCCCCCGAACCGCGGCTCCATCCCCGAACCCCGGCTCCATCCCCGAACCGCGGCTCCATCCCCGGAACCCCGGCTCCATCCCCCGAACCCCGGCTCCATCCCCGAACCGCGGCTCCATCCCCGGAACCCCGACTCCATCCCCCGAACCCCGGCTCCATCCCCCGAACCGCGGCTCCATCCCCGGAACCCCAACTCCATCCCCCGAACCGCGGCTCCGTCCCCCGAACCCCGGCTCCATCCCGGAATGCCGAACACCCCGCCCCGTCCCAGCAGCTCCCGGGCCGCCCCCGCCGCCACCCGATGCCCGAAGCCGCCTGGCTAGCCGTTCACGTGCCTTGCCCGTGCCGGTGCTCCGAGAGCCCGGGAGCTCCCCGGTACCGCGCTCCGCCCCGGGCGGACCGGGGACGCGCGTCACGCTGCCGGACACCAACCGGGCAGCGAGCGGGGGTCCCGGGCTGGGCGAGGCGCGGGGGAAGGCGGCCGAGCAGCCACCGCTCGCTCGCTCGCTCCATGGCTCCATGGCTCCATCCCAGTATCCATGCCGGTGTCCATACCCGCACCTCGCACTCACCGCTCCGCTCCCGCCGCCCCAGCACGCCCCGCCCACCGCACGCCCCGCCCATTGGCCGTGCGCCCTCTGACGTCACGGGCCGCGGCCAATCCGCGGGCCGCGCGCCTGCGTGCGCGGGGCCGGATGCGGGCGCGGGGTTAGGGAGCGCCTGGAGCGCCTGCGCCTGCGCCTCCCCCCCCTCCCCCTCCTCCTCCTCCCCTCTCCCCTCCCCTCGTCCTCCCCTCCTCCTCCTCCTCCCCCTCCCTCCTCCCCTCCTCTCCCTCCCTCCTCCTCCTCCCCTCCTCCCCCTCCCCTCCTCCCTCTCCTCCTCCTCCCCCTCCTCCCCCTCCCCCTCTCTCCCTCTCCTCCCTCCTCCCTCCTCCTCCCCCTCCCCTCTCCTCCTCCTCCTCCTCCTCCCCCTCCTCCCCCTCCCCCTCCTCCTCCTCCTCCCTCCTCCTCCCCCCCTCCTCCTCCTCCCCCTCCTCCCCCTCCCCCTCCTCCCCCTCCTCCTCCTCCCCTCCTCCTCCTCCTCCCCCTCCCCCTCCTCCCCCTCCTCCCTCCTCCTCCTCCTCCCTCCCTCCTCCCCTCCCCCTCCCCTCCTCCTCCCCCCTCCCCTCCTCCCCTCCTCCCTCCCCTCCTCCCCCTCCTCCCCTCCTCCTCCTCCCCTCCCCCTCCCCTCCTCCCTCCTCCCCTCCTCCTCCTCCCCCTCCCTCCCCCTCCCCTGTTTGATTTATTGAACCTTCACAGAATTCTGGAAATCTGTAGAGAATAAAATCCAAATTTTAAGCCTTTAAATATTTGAGTTCTCTGAAGTCCTGGTGGGGTTTTCAGCAATTTTTAAAGCTAAATTTGTAGTGTCACATTATATAATTATTATTGGAAGAAAAGGAAATGGAAGCCATGAAATGTTCTCCTTATCTTTTGTAGATAACTTTGCAAAAAAGCAGCAGCAGAAGAAATTCCAAGAGGAGGCAATTCCAGCACTGAGGGATATTCCCATCAGTGAAGTCAACAGGATGTTTTTCCTGCCTGAAAAAGAGATCTGCAATAGCAGATAGTTGTTATTAAAATGTGCTTGGACAAAGGGTTAATAAAATTTACAGAGGTTAAAATCTCTCCAAGCTAGAAAGAAAAACTCTTTCAGCTTATTTTTCCCTCTGAATTTCTAATTAAATTTATTATTATTATTACTATTATTATTATTATTCACCTTAATATCCTGCATTGCTCTGAGAATTCTGCCCCAATAATTTATCTGGTTATTCTTTAAAAAAGTGGATTTTAAAGTGTTCTGTTACTTACAGCTTTCTGCTTGGAGTTCCCCTCTGAGAGGGGGAAAAAAAGCAGCTTTCTGACAGAGTTTAATTCTATTTCTCTTGGAATTCAGGGAGGGAAAATGTGTTTTGCCAGTCAAACACTTGAGGATCTTTTTCTCATTATCAACTGGAAGTGTTTGCATTGTAAATACATTACTTGCCTTTGGAAATATTTATAAATTATTATAATATGTATAATAATAATAATAATATTTATAATTATTAATAAAATGTGGCTGAATTTTAGGTTTTTTTTTTTTTTAATTTCCTTTCTCCCAAGTGTCACAAATTCACTTATCTCCAGGAATCAATGTTATTTAGGTCTACTAAAAAGTCCAGTGAATAGAACCTCATTATTTATTAAAACTATAACCAACTTCAGCAGAGAATTTAGTTAAAAATGTTATTACTTCATTAAAAGATAACAGTTTTTTGAGAATTTGTGTGAAAAATCTTGTGCCATTTCTCTAGAAACCTGTCAAAATGATCATCAGTTGCTCTGGAAAGTTTTCAGACTTTGTAGCAATCATTTGGTATAAATAGAAACCTTTAGTTGGTTGGGTTTTCTGGCTGGATTTGAAGGAAAACTCTCCATGTTCAGCATTCCAGGTAGGATTAAAAACACCTCCTTATTGAAGGAAAAAATGCTGTTCAACATTTCACTTTGAAAAACTGAATTTTAGGTAAACTGGCATGTGGGGGCATTGTATAAAAATTAATTTCGGTCTGAATTAGAACAGCATTGATTCATGTGGTACTTTTAACTCATTAGTGAAATTTTGGGGTTTAGTTTGCTGTTGTTTTATTAATTTCAATTTTAATTACTCATTTAATTTCCATTAAATCATGATTTTTTGACCAGCAGCCACGAAGCTGTGTTTACTCTTTTGGCACTCTTCTAATCACGTTCCAGACATTGAAGTATTGACTGCAATCTTTTTTTTTCCTGTGTATTTTCCACACTATTTTTTTTTTTTTTAATTCCTGAGAGAGCGATTTCATTTGGAATTCTGGTGTGGCAACCACTGAAGGCCACGTTGGGGATCGTTTGATGGATTAATTCTGTCCCTTGGGAAGGATGCCCAAAACCCTTCAGGACCAAGGGAAGCTACTGGAAAATGCCCTGAAAAAACACAAATTAAAGGATGTAAAGCTTGGATCAGCGAGGAATGCTGAGTTTCTTCTACTCCCACATGTCTGTCCCATGATAGGGGAGGCCTTTTTGCAAAAGGTCTTGTTTGGAAAGAAGGCAAACAGAACTCTTGGTTGTTCTCCTTCTCCAGGTTGTTTGTTATTTCCTTATCAGCAATCTCAGCACTCCAGGCTTTACCCCAGCTCAGGGTGAGGGAGAAAAGGCACCAAGAGCCCCAAAGACACAGGATCAAGGTTCTCTTAAAGATAATTCACCCAATTATCACTAAGAATGTTCATTATTTCTGCTTTTCTACCAATAACCAACTCAATTTCTATTCCTGTAACTCTGCACTGAGGCAAATTGTGCCCAATGGTCCTGTGCCCCAAACACTGCAGAACAGGGAGGGGAGGGAGGAGGAGAAAAAAACCCAAAACCCACAAGGCTCCTCCAGCTTGTCTCCATCCACTTACCATCCTAACAAACCCCAAAATCTAAATTTCTCATCCTGTGATCCATGACATACTGTATTGCTGTCTAATTGACGTTCTTGACAATTCTGTTCCATCCCAAAGCCTGGGCAGCCCTTTCCATGGCCCAAGGTTCAGAGCTGTGTTTGTCAGTGGCCCTCTGCTGTGCTCAGAAGGCTTCAAAGGCACCTCTAGTTTAACCCCACTGCACACCCGACAAGAGAGCCCTGCACACCTTAGCGGTGTTATATTTGCCCAATTATCCCATCATCAAAAACCCAAACAATATTAAATGTAACAGCAATTTTAATTGAGTATCTTAAAATATATAAAATCAGATACACTTGAAATATTGACAATAGAATTTGGTTAAAATAAGGGATACTTTTGGTTCCAATAATGGCGGTGTGGTGGTTTGAAAAAGAAATAGTTTTTTGAAATTCAGTAGTCAAACCAATGAGTGCTCAGGTTTAAAGACTGGCACCTGGTGTAGCCACTGAGGACAAGGATCCGCCTCTGAGAACACAGGGGGTTAAAAGCAGAGGGCTCCGAGGAAAACTCTCTCTTGTTTCTGGTCCCTGAGGACGGGCGGATCTCCCCTGCCCAGCTGGGCGGGCAGGGGAAGCCATGCAGCCTGGGCGAGGTAGGCTGGAGCCTTGGGCAGAGAGGGGGAGAAGAAGATCCTGCAGGATGGAAGGGTGGAGAGAATACAAGAACCTGGAGAGGTATCAGGCAGCCTCCTTCCCCCCTCCGGAGAGAGAGAGAGAGACCGTGTCTGTGCCACCTTGAAATTTGGTATCGGCAGCTGGGCAGCACGGCCCAAGGAGTGAAGAGGAGGAGGCGCGAGAGGTGCCAGCAACTTGCTGTGGGAGTTCTGGGCAGGCACAGTCCAAGGTTTTAACCCTTTGTGTAGATGATGGAAACTTTATAAATGCTAATCCTCCAAAATTTGAAGAAGAAAGATAGAGAACTAAGCAAAGGTAATGGAAGTTCATGCAAGTAGAAGATTGTCAGAGAATGTTGAAAAGAATCCTAGGTGGGAGGAGATGATGGAGTGGCCTTTGGCTGGACTGTTCTTGTATAGCCATGGACGGACTCATTTCTTTTCTGTGATGCAGAGACTGCATCTGGGGAGAGGCATTGGCTTGGAGCCAGGAGTGGATGGTGGAAAGAGGTGTGGACAGAGATGAGAGGAAGATCTCTGTTCTCAAGGCCCCTCAGCCCCAGGGGGTGAAACTGGGGGGGGGGACTGGTGTCCCAAAATTTGAGAGTCTGTCGTTTTTTGGAACTGACCAAAGCATCTTTAAAAAGAGAAACCCTAGAAGCAGTTCTGGTCCATGCACAGTGGTGAGAGCACTGCACATGGAAGAAGAGGTCATGAGATGGTGCAAAAAAGACTCCTATCTCTCCTTGATGAACTGAGTGTTGATTATTAGAAAGGTGGTAATAGACTAAAGATTAATTATCTAAAAAGTGGTAACTTGACTGGGAATTTTTGGTTTGTTTCACTGTGTTGAGAACTTGGGTGATGGGTGGAGGAGGAGTGGTTTTTTTTAAAGTTTTCATTTTCTTCTGTATGTGTCTTCTTTACATATTATAAGTAATAAAGTTCTTTTCTTTTGCTTTCTAAATTGGAAACTGTTTTACTCTGTTTTTGGTCACATCTCACAGCAAACAGCAGGGACAGTATATCTTCATGGGGGCACTGGCCTTGTGCCAACGTCAAACCATGACAGGCGCATAAGCAAAAGTAAAATAACCACGGGGTACGGAGTGCAAGGTCCCCGGACCCCTGTCACCTCACATATGAGCTTGCCAAATGAAAATTCCCCCTTTTATGCCATATGTCAGTACCATCTCCTCCCATTTTCGATTCATCACACTTCTACCTCCGCCCTCATCACCACCTTCACCGCGCATGCTCCACCACTCTTTTAGGTGGTCGCACCGCTCTTTGGGGTTGTCTCTGATGAAGGCCTCTCCTCTTCCTCAGTGTCCTTTGAATCACATTTGGGTTACACATATGCACCAAGCTGGTATAATGTAAGCCAAAACTATCATAATGTAAGCCAAAATTATATTTAAGCATCAAAGCAATAAATCTTGTATAATTAACATTTTCCTGGGACCCAACCAGATTTTCCTTTCTTTCTGTTAATTTTTAGTAACTGTTATCTCTTGCTTTTTCCTGCCTTGAACATCTGCAGGGAAAAAGGGGGGGTGGAACCCCTCCTCTCCCTCTCTTGGCATTACACCTTTTAACTGCATTATTATTTCCAAATATTAACTACTGTATCAATATTGATTACTGTTTCAATTTTGTCAGCACAAATCATACCTATTTACCACAGCAGGGACCCCAAAAGAGCCCTGTGTGCCTCAGGAGGTGCAGGCCCAGATGATGCCACTGAAGCAAATGTGCCCTCAGCCCAGGCACGCTCAGCATGGGCTCCCCCAGCCCCTGGGGGCCCTGCTGCTGCTCACAGCAGCCCCTGCCTGGCTCCTGCCTGCCCACTCCGGGGGCATCCACGGCTGCTCCTGCACACGGAGCTCAGCCCGTGCTGCTGCCGGGCACGCTTTGCTACTGATACCACCCAGACACAGCTGAGACAACTGCATTCCTTTATTTAAACACAACCCATGGGCCAAGCCCTGCCCCGGTGGACAGGGGCTGCCCAACTTCATTTCTGGCCGGGGAGTAGCGCCAAGGGGCTCAGGGGCAGAGGGTCTCGTTTTGAGGTGTGAGTTTTGGGACACCCTCAAGACGGTGCTGCAGCTGCACTAGGGCAGATGGGGGCAGATGTGAAGAGCTGGGATGACAAATCAGCTTCTCACTGCCTGACTCGTTTACCAGGTCTTCTGAATCTGCACAGCAACACCTGTGGAGAGAAAACATGTCCGAGGCCCCTGCTGGCACTGGCACACAGGGACCCTCGAGCACAGCAGGGCCCAGAGCTGCCAAGGTTCCCCAGCATGGCTGCAGCTGCTGGCTCGCCTTGGCCCAGCTGCACCGCTGCCCCCCACGGCCCCGAGAGCAGGACATGGCTCCGGGCAGGGTCCCTGGCCAGCAGCGCTGCCCAGAGCACCTCTGCCTCTCCAGGGCAATCTCAGCCCCGCTCTTTCTCCTCCCCGCCTTGCTCTGCCTCTGCCCGCTGCTCCCGGGGCTGCTCTTGGCCAGGCAGCCTCAGTGGCAGCCAGCACTGGCTGCCGCCCCAGCCAGCGGGCTCCCCAGCACAAGGCCCAGCAATTAAGAGGCCAATCAAAGCACTGGGCAGCAGCAGAAGCCTCAGCACAGTTATCTGGACAACCACTGACTCTGCACAGCTCCACATGTTAGAAAGAAAAGAGTTAAGAGTTATTGTTAACCATATTTGTAGTTGCAAGATTAATGTTTGTAGTAGCAACTTTTGTAACTGTTGAATAGTGTTAAAAAAACTCACCTACCTCGTGTCTGTATTGTAGCCCTATCCCAAGTTCCTGTATCCTGTTTCCTGTATCCTGTTCCTTGTTCCTGTGTCTGTCGGGCCCCCCTCCACTGCTCCCCTACTCTTCCCCATGACAACCAGTGGCTCCACCCAGTATGTAAACCATGTGAACTTCCAGACCCCCGAGGGACCATGGGAGTGAGAGCGCCGCATACAAACTGCTGAAGTTTAGAAACGAATAAACAGATACTTCGCCAAACCACCCTAGAAGATCGGGAAGAACAACAGCTATCTGGAACAGTTTTCAATCATCTCACATCTCACTGTAACAAGAGTGGGACTTGCTCGGAGTCACCCCCCTGGACTTTAAACGAGCCAAGTAGTCTCCTATGGGACTCCTGCGAGGGCGGAGACTCCAGCTCTGTCGTTAAGGCAAAGCTGCTTGCACCTCCTCCTCTTCGTTGTCCACAGGGAGCAGTGGCGGTGAGCGCGACCCCTCGAGCCCCCTCCCCCAGGCTGATTTCACAATAAAGGCTTTAAAAAGGAGCAGAAGAGTTCCTGGCCAATTTATTCATACCAATTTTTGGGGGCTCGTCCGGGAGCTGACCACGCCTGAACAGGACTCCAGCAAAGGACAGCTGCAGGACGGCTGCCCCCCACCTGGGACTCCAGGACCAGCTGGTCACCCCCGGACCCGGAGATCCGCCTGGGCAAGGACAACAAAGAGGAGCGCCGGACTGGTAAGACACCGGCAGCGGGAGTGGGAGGCGAGTGAGTGGATGTGTGAGTGAGACGGGGGCCGGCAGCTCGGACCCCTGAAGTGAGAGTGGACCCTTTAGTACCGCGTTTCCGGACTCCCGCGAGGGGGCCGGCCGGGAACAAGGGGAAGCGAAAGGGGGCCTAATAAGGCTCAACAGAACGAAAGAGGCGCCTCCCGGGGATAGAAGGGTCCCCCCTCCGAGCGTGCGGAGGTTTCCTTAGTGTATGAGTGGCACGCATAGGGGTAGGTCCCCCTATTCAAAGGACTAAGCGGTCTAGGCTGCTCTGGGCGCGTAGAGGGCCTAGGGAAGTGAGAGTCACGCGCAGACAACCTGAGTAGCTCCCGGGGTGGTGTGTGGGAGTGCCTAGGTTAGGTGTGAGTGAACACACCCCCCTCGCTTGGGTACCCGAGAGGACCGGACCGAGGAATTGGAATTGGGGGTCCCCAGGCCCTACCAGCACCAAGTGGTCAGTGAAAGACCTTCACTTCCCAAGGTCTGTGACACAGGACGTGCTGAGAGGCCGTAGCTGTCGCGGCTCAGTCTCGGCTCAGGGAGTTCCTGGGAAGGGGGGGTCGAACTTGCTGCCGGAAGAGCACAGGGGCAAGTAGTTAGTCTGCGCAGGCGGGCGAGGCAGCTAAGGTAACACACACACGCATCCCCTTGCCGAAGCCATCCCTTGGTGGGTGGGGTGGCTAGGAGGCAAGGGGGGAATCTTCCACCACTTGCTCACATTCAGCCCTCGCACAGAAGCTATCCTCACTGGGGAAGGGGGATAGTCAGGGAGTGGAGGGGCAGGGGGCTCCGGAGTGAGCCCTGCTGACCAAAGTTTTGTGGACGGCACGGAGACAGGGACAGGGGAAGATCCCAGGGAGTCTGGTGCTAGGGTCCCCTCCACGTCGACTCAATAGTGCTCATAGTCTCTACTGACAGGGGAGTCAGGGAGGCGAGGCGGGAGGGGAACGGAGATCGGATTTTGACCGATTGAGGATAAAGAGAGAATTTTAACTTTCATAATAATTTAGAAGTCCATTTGCCCGTCATTAAATTTCCATTCGAGTAGGGGCACGTTTATAAAGTAAGTAAGGGACAGTTATAAGTTTGTTTTTAAACTTGTGTGCCTGCCAGTAGTGTTTTGTTCAGGTAGAGGCACCGTCAATTTTTAAGTTTAAACCCAAAGAAAAGAAGAGTAATGGGACAGTGCCTAAATAAGAGGGCAAGTCCCAAGGAGAATAAAAGAACTACCAGAACCATTCCCCCTGATAGCCCATTAGAACAAATATTAGATCACTGGGACACACAAGAGGCCACCAAGGGCCTAGACCGGATTAAAATGATCCATTATTGTATGGAAGTTTGGCCCAAATTGGAAATGCAGGGACAGTGGCCGTGGTATGGCACGAAAGATCCCTGGATGTGTTCCCAATTATACCAACATCTAAAAACCAAAAGAGGTACAAGCCCAGAAGAAATAATGTATGCAGCTTTGTGGCAAAAAGGTAAAACAGAAACAGAATTAGTGAAGGTATGTAAGTTGAAAGAACAGAAAACAGGAGTTAAGGGAAATAAAGAACAAGAAAAAGAGACTAATGGAACCAGTAGTAAATGGGACCCCTTGGAGTACCTACCCCCTCCTCCCGTATACCCAATAGTGCCCCAAGCTCCCCTTTGCAATTCCCAGACTATCCCAGCCTCTATACCACCCTCACTTAACCCACCTGTTTCCAGTTCGAACCCTTTCTGCCTGAACCCATCCTCCTCTGCATTTTCAGCCCCTCCCACTGCCACTGAATCTTCTCCCTCAATCCCATCACCGGTTCCTTATAATCTGACAGTTACAGTTCCTTTACCTCCAGAAACCCCTATAGTGAACCAAATCTCCTCTCCCTCACCTGCAACTGTTCCCTTACCTCCGCATGACTGGGAGTCAAGAATGCCCAAAATTAATCCTAACCCTCCCCTTAACAATGAGCAACTTCCCCTAACCCCTACTTCTAGTCAAGGACAAAATCCTGGAGATGGACCTTATTGTCATACAAGATCTAAGACAACCAAACTCTTCCCCTTGAGAGAAGTCCCTATGGGAGGAGTAGTTGGAGGAGTAGGGTTTGTCAATGCCCCATTGACAGCTTCGGAAGTTAGAGGATTCAAGAAAGAGCTAGGAAACCTGGTTGAAGACCCGGTGGGAATAGCCAATCAAGTAGACCAATTTCTAGGTCCCAATATTTACACTTGGAGTGAGTTAAACTCTATTTTAAATATCTTATTTAACCCTGAAGAGCTAGCCATGATCCGTGTCACAGGAATGAGAATCTGGGAACGAGAAAACAGGATTGGGCCCCGGGGAGAAGACAAGCTCCCACAAGTGGATCCAGGATGGGATCCAAACAGGGAAGAGGGAAGACAGAATATGAGAGATTACAGAACCCTAATGGTAAAAGGAATTAAAGAATCTGTTCCCCGAAGTAACAACACCAAGCTAGCCTTTGATGAGACCCAAGAAAAAGATGAGACCCCAGCCACCTGGTTAAATAGGTTAAGAAGAAATTTTCAATTATACTCAAACATAGATCCCGACAGTCCTGAAGGCCAAGTACTGTTAAAAGTACAATTTGTTACTAAGTCCTGGCCTGATATCAGGAAGAAACTAGAAAAATTAGATGATTGGCAAGAGAAAGGGATCAATGAACTATTAAAGGAAGCTCTAAAAGTTTACTTAAGGAGAGAAGAAGAAAGAACAAAAACAAAAGCAAGACTCATGGTAGCTGTGGCCAAAGAAACTGTCCAGGCAAGTAAGGATCAGTCAAGTGAAGGGGGGCAAAAGTCCAAACAGGAGGAAAACAAAAAGAAATCCATTATGCCCCCAAAGACCAATTCGGGGAACACCCAAAAGAGCGGGAGGTGTTACTATTGTGGACAGACAGGGCACTTTAAAAGAGACTGTAATAAACTATCCTTGGATGAAGCAATAGCAAAAGAACAGGATACTTTAGAAAAGATCTTGAAGGGGGGGATAGTGATGACTAGGGGTGTCAGGGGCTGTATGTATTAGGGGACCCGATGAAACACCGAGAAGAGCCCCTGGTAAATTTTGAAGTAGGTCCCAAGAGTGAAGAGATTGAATTTTTAGTAGATACAGGAGCAGACCGTTCAAGTATAAACAAGCTCCCAACTGGTACGTTTTTAAGTAATAAAGTTTGTGAAGTATTAGGAGCAGAGGGAAAACCCTTTATGGCACCAGTAATAAAAAACGTTGAAGTAAAAGGAAATTCTCGACAGTGTTATACAGACTTTGTATATTTACCAGACCTAGAAACTAATTTATTAGGAAGAGATTTACAAGTGCAGCTAGGAGTAGGAATAATCCCAGTGAATGGAAAAATGGTAGTCCAAATGATGAAGCTAACCATAAAAGATATGGGAGAGATTAACTCTGAAGTTTGGGCAGAAGAAGGAAAGTTTGGGTATTTAGACATTCCCCCAATAAAGATCAAAATCCAGGAAGGAACACCCCCCATTAAAATCAGGCAGTACCCCATGTCCATAGAAGGGAAAAAAGGATTGGCTCCTGTCATAGATAACTTATTAACAGAAGGTATCCTGGAACCATGTATGTCCCCCTATAACACTCCAATTCTGGCTGTTAAAAAGGCAGAGGGGAAATATCGATTAGTTCAAGACCTAAGAGAAATAAATAAAAGGACAATCACCAGACACCCAGTAGTGCCAAATCCTTATACCCTCCTGAGCCAGGTACCCAACGGACATGCTTGGTTCACAGTTATAGATTTAAAGGATGCCTTTTGGGCATGTCCCCTAGCAGAAGAGTGCCGTGACTGGTTTGCCTTTGAGTGGGAGTATCCTGATAGAAATAGAAAACAACAACTAAGATGGTCCCGCTTACCCCAGGGTTTTACAGAGTCCCCAAACCTTTTTGGACAAGCATTAGAGGAATTATTAAGTCAATTTAATCCTGAGAATGAGGTTAAAATTTTACAGTATGTAGATGATCTCTTAATATCTGGAGAAGATCAAGAAAAAGTGAGGCAAACCAGTATACAACTATTGAATTTTCTGGGAACCAAGGGATTAAGAGTGTCCCGGAACAAATTACAATTTGTGGAGCCCAAAGTAATTTATTTAGGACATGTAATAGAGCAAGGCTGTAAAAAATTAAGCCCAGAAAGAATATCAGGTATCCTAGCCATACAAGCACCAAAAACCCAAAGAGAGACATAAGAAAACTCTTAGGTCTCTTCGGATATTGCAAACTATGGATAGAACAATATACCCAGAGTGTTAAATTTCTTTATGAAAAATTAGTTAATTCTGAACCCATAAAGTGGACAATTGAAGATGAAGAGCGATTGAATCATCTAAAAGATAAGCTCGCTTCAGCACCAGTTTTAAGCCTGCCAGATTTAAAGAAAGAGTTTGACTTATTTGTCAACTCCGAAGAGGGGACGGCATATGGGGTTTTAACTCAAGAGTGGGGGGGATATCGCAAGCCCATAGCCTATTTATCAAAACTATTAGACCCAGTAGCTCGTGGATGGCCTACCTGCTTACAATCCATAGCTGCAGCTGCAATTTTAATTGAAGAAGCTCAAAAGCTAACCTTACAGGGTAGAATCAAGGTCCACACACCACACGACTTAAAAACAGTCTTGAGTCAGAAGGCTCAACAATGGCTGACAGATGCTAGGATATTAAGATATGAAGTCATTCTAATGGATACCAGCAATTTAGAACTAATGACCTCCAAGAGCTTGAACCCAGCGCAATTTTTATCAGGGGAGCCTCCATATGAGTTAGAACATAACTGCTTGGAATTAGTGAATTTCCAAACAAAAGTGAGGGAAGATTTGGAAGATATACCTCTACCCTATGGAAAAATATTATTTACTGATGGTTCCTCCAGAGTAGTGGAAGGAAAACGACATTCTGGGTATGCAGTAGTCATAAAAACAGAAAAAGGAGAATTAGAGGTACTAGAAAAAGGGAAATTACCCCCCAGCTGGTCAGCTCAAAGTTGTGAAGTTCATGCTCTAAAGAGAGGTCTGGACTTGTTAGAAAAAGAAAAAGGAACAATTTACACAGATTCGAGGTATGCCTTTGGAATAGTTCATACCTTTGGTAAAATCTGGGAAGAGCGAGGCTACCTAAATTCAAAAGGAAAGAACCTAGCACATGAAGGACTAATAAAATCAGTGTTAGAATCCCTAACCAAACCCACAGAAATTGCAGTGGTCCACATAAAAGGACATCAAAAAGGAGACACTTTAGAAAACAGAGGAAACCAATTAGCTGATCAGGTAGCAAAAGAAGTAGCTGTAAATCCAGAGGGACCAGTAAAAATCCTAAAACTAGACAAGGCAATGACTGAAAAAGAAGAGAAAAGGGAACCAATATTTAGTAAGAAAGAATGGGAAGCAATAAAGAAACTGGAATTATCTCAAGGAGAACAAGGGGAATGGTTAACATCAGATGGGCGAAAATTTTTAAACAAAGCTTTAGCCCGAAAAATGTTAAATGAGATACATGAACTAACTCATTGGGGAACCCAAGGGATGTGTGACCATTTCTTGAGGGAAAATTTGTGCCTCGGAGTTTATGATTTGGCAAGAGCTATAACAAAGGGGTGTATAATATGCCAAAAAGTAAACCAAAAAGTAATGAGGAAAACTGAACCTGGGGAAGAGAGTTGGCCTTAAGACCATTCCAGAGTGTGCAAATAGATTTCACAGAAATGCCCCCTATACAAGGGTATAAACATTTATTAGTAATAGTTGACCACCTGACACATTGGGTAGAAGCATTTCCCACAAAGAGAGAAACAGCAGAGGAAGTTGCCCGAGTAATACTGGAAAATATTATCCCCAGATATGGTTTAGTTAACACTATTGACTCAGATAGGGGATCCCATTTCACTTCCCAAGCCCTACAAGCTATTGTAAAAGCCCTAGGAATAAAATGGAGACTACACACCCCATGGCACCCCCAGAGTTCGGGTCGAGTAGAATGTATGAATAAAACATTAAAAAATGTGTTAACAAAACTGAGGACTGAGACCCAAATGAATTGGTTAAAGTGTTTACCTCTCGCCCTCTTGAGAATCAGAACCAAGCCACGATCTGACCTTGGGGCATCCCCATATGAAATGATGTTTGGGCTTCCCTTCCTGATGACCCCTTATAGCACTGGAGACTATATAGAGGGAGAAGAAATGACTAGAAAATACTTAGAGACAATTGGAAAAACCCTAAGTAATTTAAGAAAAAGAGGGTATCTCCCTCAAACCTCCCCATTTGACACCAATACCCACCAAATCAGTCCTGGAGATTGGGTACTAATCAAATCCTGGAAAGACACTCCATTAACTCCAAAATTTGAAGGTCCCTTCCAGGTTCTGCTAGTGACCCATGCTGCTATCCGGACCCAAGAAAAAGGGTGGACTCACGTCTCCCGTGTGAAGGGACCAGTACCGCCTCCCCCTAACTGTGGACAAAACCCAGAAAGATCCCCCACGAGTTTCTCCAAGTGGATTGCCATCCAAGATCCTGCCAGCCTTAAAGTAACTCTTAAGAAACAACCAAAGAAGGACTGAAAAGAAATAGAAAAAGGATGGACTCACATCTCCTGTGAGAAGGGACCAGTACCACCTCCCCCTAACTGTGGACAAAGCCCAGAAAAGACCCACCCCGAGTCTCTGAAAGTGAATTGCCATCCAAGATCCTGCCAGCCTTAAAGTAATTCTTAAAACAGTCAAAGACAGACTGAAGAAGAAATAGATAAAAACTACAGAGTTCTGTTAAGCAAAATTGTTGTTAGAGTATATATATATATTTGTTAAGATATTGTAATTGTTAATGTTTTAGTATAAATTGATATTCTAATGTAGATTGTTAATATTTTGATATGTTCTAATGTAGATTGTTAATATTTTGATATAAATTGTTAAAATTTTCAATCCAAATAGAATAAGTTAAATAAAAAATCCCCCATCGACTTCCCTCACAGAACATTTCCCAAAGGCAGTTAAAATTAAAAGGTGGGAAAAAAGGAAAAAAAAGGACCTTATTAACAGAAAAAAAAGAGGATCTTCTTACCAGGAAAAAGAGGACGTTCTCACACCTCCAAACCTAAGAGGCAAGACCGGGTGAGGCTAAAGAGAAGGGTGAGCCATGAAGCCCCCTAGGACAAAACTAGCTCATACCGGACTCTTAGGTGGACTAATGTTAGTCCAGTCAATAAACTTGGCACTAGGAGGGAGTGGAGAAACATGCACGAAGTGCTACTACCCTCTTTATGATGAAGAAGACCTAGGATCACTAATGAGGGTCCACACAAACATTAATCCCACCTGTTTTGATCATACACAATTAGAAACTTGCCAAGAAGAAGGAAAAACATATTGGCTCACAAAAAATACTGCCTCACATAGGCAGCGCCTGATTGGTGAATGTCCTGTAAGGGAAGCCTGGTTCTGTTTTGAGCAAGAAGGAATGAATGACATAATAAAAGAAAAACAATTAACAGTAAAAAAGGAAAACCTAGATAAAACACTGGGTAAAAATCTATTCATAGACTTAATTGAGAAAATTAGTAAAGAACTAAATGTAACCAATTGTTGGGTGTGTGGAAGTACCCAAATGTCAGATATTTGGCCCTGGGAAGGAATTAGTTTAACACCTCTAGACATCTTAAGATGGAAATTAGCTGAGCAAAAACCCAGAATCACAGGAAAAAGGAGGCAAGAACAATGGGACCTGAAAGCAAAAGTGATCGGAGAAGAATGTATTAAAAGGACAGGAAAGAAATACCAAACCCCCGTAGGGAGAACAGCCTGCAAACCATATTTAATTGTAAAAGATTCAGGGAGCAGGTGGATCCCACAAGAACCAAATAGATATTGGACTACTACAAAAAAAGAAAGAGGATGTATCTACCATGAAGGGTATAGACTTTATGAGTGTGCAGACAAAGGAATAAATCCTTTCCAAGGATTGAAAGAGCTCTCCAAATATTGGGAGTGCCCCACAGAAACGCAAGACATATTCTGGGAGGCCCCTGAGCATTTATTCTGGATTTGTGGAAACACTGCCTATACCCTCCTCCCCGGAGATTGGACAGGAAGCTGCACTATTGGAGCAATAAAACCTGCTTTCTTTCTCCTACCTAAGGAATCAGGGTCATACTTAGGAGTCCCCTTATATGATAACTTAAGAACGAGTAATCGGAAGAGAAGACAAGTAGTAAACTTAGAAAGTAAACAAAAATGGAAGGGAAAAATTTGGACCCCTGAAGAAATAATTAAGACCTATGGACCAGCCACTTGGGCCCAGGATGGATCCTGGGGTACCGTACTCCTATTTATATGCTAAATCGAATCATCCGTCTCCAGGCAGTACTAGAAATAGTGTCAAATAAAACAGCACTTGCCCTAGACCACATTAGCACACAATTGACACAAACCAGAGCTGTAGTCTACCAAATTCGGCTTGCAGTAGACTACTTATTGGCAGATGAAGGAGGCATTTGTGGGAAGTTTAACTCCTCAGAATGCTGCCTGGAAATAGATGATAAGAGTGAAGTTATCAAAAACATTTCAAAAGAAATACGAAAAGTAGCTTATGTAGGCACCCAAGAATGGACTCCTCTAGGAAACTCAGACTGGTGGAATGACTTTTGGTCATTCAAAGTAGGATGGTGGAAGAAAGCAATCTTTATTGCTGTTTGTGCCTTTGGAAGCTTCTTATTTTTACCCTGTTTACTTCCCTGTGTAATCAAGACAGTAACTACCACAGTACAAGCTAGTCTTCAGATCCCTAAAATAACAGATAAAAAACAAGCCAAAATTATGTTAATGGAAACTCAGAATCAGAACCAAGAACATGAATCAGCTATACAAATATATAACCAATACCAGAAATCTAGAGAAATATACTCCAATGATTCAGAAATTGAAGATTGATGCGGACTAAAGCCCGATCAAAACATAAGAGGGGGGATATTGTTAGAAAGAAAAGAGTTAAGAGTTATTGTTAACCATATTTGTAGTTGCAAGATTAATGTTTGTAGTAGCAACTTTTGTAACTGTTGAATAGTGTTAAAAAAAACCTCACCTACCTCGTGTCTGTATTGTAGCCCTATCCCAAGTTCCTGTATCCTGTTTCCTGTATCCTGTTCCTTGTTCCTGTGTCTGTCGGGCCCCGCCTCCACTGCTCCCCTACTCTTCCCCATGACAACCAGTGGCTCCACCCAGTATGTAAACCATGTGAACTTCCAGACCCCCGAGGGACCATGGGAGTGAGAGCGCCGCATACAAACTGCTGAAGTTTAGAAACGAATAAACAGATACTTCGCCAAACCACCCTAGAAGATCGGGAAGAACAACAGCTATCTGGAACAGTTTTCAATCATCTCACATCTCACTGTAACAAGAGTGGGACTTGCTCGGAGTCACCCCCCTGGACTTTAAACGAGCCAAGTAGTCTCCTAGGGGACTCCTGCGAGGGCGGAGACTCCAGCTCTGTCGTTAAGGCAAAGCTGCTTGCACCTCCTCCTCTTCGTTGTCCACAGGGAGCAGTGGCGGTGAGCGCGACCCCTCAAGCCCCCTCCCCCAGGCTGATTTCACAATAAAGGCTTTAATAAAGGAGCAGAAGAGTTCCTGGCCAATTTATTCATACCACACAGCAGCCTCACTGGCAATGTGTCCTGATTATGACCAGCCTCTAAAGGAAGCTGTTTGAGGCAGACATTAGCAAAACACTCACCATTTCTTCTGCCAGCAATGCCAGATTGCAGCACAGCATCAGGAAAAGTGCCCCAGCAGCCACAATGGCCATTAACTTAAGCAAACCATGTTTTCCCCAGCAGAAATTTCTTCTCATGCTTTTCCAAGTGTTGTCAGCATGTGTTGAGGTTCCGGCTGCCTCTGTGGGAGCAATGGTGAGCGTGAGCCCGTGCTGTGCCGTGAACTTTTCAAGCCCGGACGCCCCCACAGGCCGGGCCCCGTGGGTCCCGCTGCTGCCACCTCGGGCCCCAGAGACCAGAAACCTCAGCAAAACCATCCCAGGCTCTAAAAAACGTTCTCGTGTGCAGGAGGGGCCATGGGGGATCCTCATGAACTCCCCTCTCCTCAGTCCCTCCCGGGCACCGCTGGGCATTAGAGCAGCTCCCGCGCCTGTCCCGGCACCGGCTACCGCCACAGGACACAGGCTTGACGCACTTGGGGATTGAACACCACTAATTTGGGGAGGGGCACTGTTGTCCCTGAAAATCAGCCTTCTGATTTTCTTTAGTATAGTGTAGTCAGTTCTCATGAATTGTAAGATAAACAAGAATCATGTTTACATTCCTTTGTAAAAGATATCACCTAATAGACTTCTCAAGTGACCAGTGAAGATGGAGAAGTGGTAACTTCTCTGTCCAATCTCTGATCATTGTCCAGAAACATATATACGATGTCAATGTTAGAAAGAAAAAAAAGAGTTAAGAGTTATTGTTAACCATATTTGTAGTTGCAAGATTAATGTTTGTAGTAGCAACTTTTGTAACTGTTGAATAGTGTTAAAAAAACTCACCTACCTCGTGTCTGTATTGTAGCCCTATCCCAAGTTCCTGTATCCTGTTTCCTGTATCCTGTTCCTTGTTCCTGTGTCTGTCGGGCCCCGCCTCCACTGCTCCCCTACTCTTCCCCATGACAACCAGTGGCTCCACCCAGTATGTAAACCATGTGAACTTCCAGACCCCCGAGGGACCATGGGAGTGAGAGCGCCGCATACAAACTGCTGAAGTTTAGAAACGAATAAACAGATACTTCGCCAAACCACCCTAGAATATCGGGAAGAACAACAGCTATCTGGAGAACAGTTTTCAATCATCTCACATCTCACTGTAACAAGAGTGGGACTTGCTCGGAGTCACCCCCCTGGACTTTAAACGAGCCAAGTAGTCTCCTCGGGGACTCCTGCGAGGGCGGAGACTCCAGCTCTGTCGTTAAGGCAAAGCTGCTTGCACCTCCTCCTCTTCGTTGTCCACAGGGAGCAGTGGCGGTGACCGTGACCCCTCGAGCCCCCTCCCCCAGGCTGATTTCATAATAAAGGCTTTAAAAAGGAGCAGAAGAGCTCCTGGCCCATTTATTCATACCAGTCAACAATAAACTAAAGACTTCCTTTCTTCTCTACCTGAACACGTGTTGTGTGTGTTACTGTGTGTTTCTATCTACGTCACAGTAACAGGGCACAGCCCTAGAAACCAGGACTTTGCCCTCGGCAGCTCGGAGCTGCACGAGAGGGATAAAGGATCCCCTGCACACACCGATGCCCCAGCAGCGGCTCTGCTGCCCCAGGAACGGGGCTGTGTTTGGGAGAGGAAGGATGGGGTCTGCAATGACAGCTGGGATGCGAAGCTTGGGGCCATCCCGTTACTGAGCAGGTTTTGGGGCACCTCCCGATCCTGAGGGATGAGTTACTGGGAGACACCTGGCTATGACGTTGGAGTGAGGCCCCACAAGGAAGAATGTGGGGAGCCCGGATTAGGGAAGATCCTGCTGCTTTCTAACACTTTTGGGGGTTATAAACGGCTTTGGGGAAATTCCCGGTCAGTTTATGGACCCCTTTGTTGGGAGAATCCTGATTCTTTCTGCCAGTTTCGGGGGTTCTGAATGGCTTGTGGTGGCCCACTTTGGTGGGCTCTGGTGCCCCCGCCCACGCTCCGAACTGGTCCGGACTGGTGCTGCCAGCGCCGCGCGGGGCGGGGCCGCGGGGACCCCCCAGGGCACAGCGCGGCTGCTTTGGGGCTGGGGCAGCGCCCGGCGCTGGGCATGGGGCGTGTCGGGGCAGCTGGGGCCGCACTGCGGGCACTGGTGCGGCTGGCAGCTCACCTGGCTGGGGGCCAGCGGCACTCGGGGGAACGTGTGTGCTCCCCCGGGACCCCCAGCCCGGGGCCACCTCCTTTATCTCTGCCCACAGGGCTCCTAAACATTCCAGAGACAAGAAAAGAGGAGGACTGAGAAACCTCCAAATGCAATTGGGGCGTCCCAACCCCCTCCCCCACTCTTTTGGAGTCCCAGCCCCTCTTTTACTCCACTCTTCCACACCTCCCCTACTTCCCCCCAAGCCACCACCCCTGTTCCCTGAGCTTGGTTTTGAAAGTTCCAGGCCTCACCGGCTCAGTCTCGGAGACTCATCCTGACTTTCCCTCAATTCAGGGAGCACCTGGAAGGCTCTTTTGGGGAGGAATCCCTGAGTTCTGGTATTTTTACGGTGTAGTTTTGCAGGGAGACAGCTCTGTCTGGCTTTCCCCTCCCTGCTGTGGCCTCTCAGCTGCCCCCCACACCCTGGCCCTGCTGGGATTTCCCTCCTGGGGACAAGGACCTTCATTCCCTCCCAGGAGCCCAATGCCCGCCGGGGGCTCCAGCTCAGGGGCTCCTTGAGCAGCTGCCCCAGAACCTCCGCCAGGGTCTCCCAGCGCAGCCACAGCAGCTCGGCCTGGGCTCCCCAAAGCCCTCAGCAAGCCCCAAGGCCCTGCCAGGAACCCTCAACTCCCTCCAATCCAGCGGCCCCCACAGCCCCTGCAAGTTCCCCCAGGGCACCGGCCATGCCATGGCCCCACCTGGCACTGCCCATGGCCCACCATGGCCTCACCCAGGGCTCTGTCCCCACCAGGGTTCCAGCCCTGACATTGTCCCCCACGGCTCCAGACCTGCCTGTGTCCCCCCAGGGCCCCACCAATGGCCACAGCCCCCTCCATGGCCATGTGTCCCCATCTCACTCTCTAGGTCTAGGTGCCCACATGTCTTAGTTCAGTCTTTATTTTTACCCGAAGGATGGATATTTTAAAGGAATGAAGAGAAATGGAAAGCAAATCAAGGCCAAAAGAAAAGGATTTCTGTGTCCGTGATGGCTGAGGATCCACGTGCTTCGGTGGAAGGGAAGATGCTTTCTGGGATGGGTATCCACCCCACTGCCTCCAAAATCTTGATCTTTGTCCCAGTTCATCACCATTTGGCTGCAGAAGATGCCCTTGGGCAAGAGGAAATCAAAATTGTGGAATCCCTGAGGTTGAAAAGACCTCCAACACCATTCAGTAGTCCTTGATGCCACCAGAAGATATGATTGAACACAAAACATTTTCTGGGTTTCAAAGTCAACAATTCCGTTCTCCCCAAGGAATTCCCAATGTTGGTCTGTGTCCTGATGGATGTTCCTGACCCTGCCTTCATCCAGGTGCCCACGGGGAGCCAGGAAGATGTGGAGCCCCCCCCAGTCAGGCGTCTTCCCAACAGGGATGACCAGCACGAGGCAACCCCAGGGCTCTGCCCAACGGGGTCACTGGGGATCATCCAACGCGGATCCTCCCAGGGGGGATGGAGCTGGAGCAGCGCACGAAGCATCCCCAGGGCTTCCCTTAGTGGAGCCTCCGTTGGTGTTGGGTCAAGTTAGAGCTCTGGGAGAATCTCTTCCCACACTGGGGACACTTGTAGGGCCTCTCCCCGGTGTGGATGCGCCGGTGCAGGGTAAGGTGGGAGTTGCGGTTGAAGCCCTTGCCGCAGTCGGGGCAGCGGAAGGGCCTCTCCTCTGAGTGAATCCGCTCGTGTGAAAGGAGACCAGAGCTGCTCTGAAAACCCTTCCCACACTTGGAACACTCGTAGGGCCTCTCTCCAGTGTGGATGAGCCGCTGGTGTTTTCTCAGGTTGGAGCTCCGACCAAAGCTCTTCCCACATTCCAGGCAGGTGTAGGGCCGTTCCCCAGTGTGGACCACCTGGTGCTGCATCACATGGGAGATCTTCCTGAAGCTCTTCCCACATTTCTCACATTCATAGGGCTTTCCCCCAGTGTGGACCCTCTGGTGTTCCCTCAGGTGGAAGCTCCATCTGAAGCTCTTCCCACATTCCACACACACATAGGGCTTTTCCCCAGAGTGGATCCTCTCATGATCTCTCAGGCTGAAGCTCTGGCTGAAGCTCTTCCCACATTCCACACACTCATAGGGCCGTTCCCCAGTGTGGATCCTCTGGTGCTTGATCAGGCCAGAGCTGTCTCTGAACCTCTTCCAACAATCCCCACACTGGTAGGGTTTTTCCCCAGTGTGGATCCTCTGGTGCTCTGTGAGATCGCATCTGTAGGTGAAACCCTTCCCACATTGCAAGCACTTGTGGGGCTTCTCCCCACCACGAGGCTTCTCCCCCAGCTCTGAGCTCTGGCTGAATCTCTGGCTGTCCTCCTGGCACAGGGAGGGTCTTTGCTCTTCCTCCTCACAGCACCCTGGGATGGGTTTGCAGCACCTCCTCCTCTGGGATCTCCGAGGCTTCTCCTCCTCATCCATCTGGCCACGCCTTGGGAATAAAAAATCCTGGTTTGGGGGAAAAAACAAGAGGATAGCACCTTAGTCTGGGGGTTCCTTCCTGCCCAAGTTCATCTCAGGAAGTCATTGGCCATCAATTAAAAAGTCTACTAGAAAATCCTATTAGGTTAGCAAAACAAGTAAACCAGTTTTTGCAGCCCAATATTTATACCTGAGACAAAGTGCAATCTATACTAAACCTTTTGTTGACATTCCAAGAAAGACAATGATTCCAGTGGCAGGGATGGGGATATGGGAGAGGGAAAAGGCAAACGGACCCCTGGGGAGGAAAAGATGTCATCACAGCACCCCATGGGGGACCACAATCACCCCAGGGCAGGCAGAACATGGAAGAGTATAGAACATTAATTATCAGGGGAATTACAGAGTCTGCTCCCCAATATCAGAATGCCCATAGGGCGTTTGCTGAACAACAGAAAAAAGAGGGGACCTCAACTGAATGGCTGGAGAGGTGAAAAAGAAGTATCAGACAGTGCTCAGGAAGACACACTGATACAGAGGCTAGACAAACTCTGATAAAAGTCACCTTTGTCACTCATGCTTGGCCAGATAGAAGAAAAAGCTAGAGAGACTGGATGACTGGCAAGACAGGGGGCTGAATGACCTGTTGGAAGAAGCCCAAAAGGTAAATTTTGTACGGAGGCACAAAGAGAAAGCAAAGGCAAAAGCTGAAGGAATGGCAGCGGCTACTGCCGAAGGAAACCACCGGGCACAGACCCACTCCTTGAAGGAGGGGAGAGCCCAGTCAGGCCAAAACAAGGGGGACCCAGAGGAGCTCAAAGGGAACAGAGTCCCCTGCGAAAGAGAACCTAAAAAGGAAAGGGGGAATTTAATACCCGGGGCCCAATCTGTCACTATTGCAACGAGATCAAACACTTAAGGCAAAGCTGCCCACAGAGAGAAGAAGATCTGAAAGCTTTTAGTGAGGTTCAAGAAACAAACAGGAAGGTCAGAGGCTCCATCTTCTGGGGTCAAAATATCAGCAACAGCCCCTAACAGCTTTACAAGTAGGTCCCCAGGGGGAGAGATTTACATTTCTAGTAGATACAGGGGCAGAGAGAACATGTGTTTGCAAAATTCTGAAAAGATGTGAAAAAAGCCAAACTACAATCCAAGGAATAGGGGCAAAAGGGCAAAGATTTAAAGCACCAGTTATAAACCATGTGATATTTGAAGGAAAAAGTAAAACAGGGATAGAGGATGTTTTATTTGTACCAGGAGCAGGATGCAATTTGTTAGAGAGAGATTTACAAGTGCAGTGAGGCACAGGGGTGCTTCCAGAAGGAGATAAAATGGCCTCAAAGTCCTCCCATTAAAAGAGGAAGATGAAAAGCAGATTGAAGAAGTAGTCTGGGCTGGGCCTCGAAATAGGGCAAGTTAAAAAGTTCATTAGTGCCCCTGCTCGAAGTCTCCCTGCTTTAGAGAAACCCTTTTACCTATTTGTAGATGGAGAAAATAGGGTAGCCCACAGAGCCAAGCCCAAAAATGGGGTGTGTGTGTGTTCCAAGAAACCAGTAGCTTCCTTGTCCAAATTAGTAGACCCTGTCAGTTGGGCGGCCCACCTGTATCCAGGAGGGAGCTGCCACTGTTCTGCTAGTAGAAGAAAGGACAAAGTTAACTTTTAGAAGAAAACAGAAAGTGCACACCCCACAGGCAGTTAGGAATATTTTGAATCAAAAAGCTGAGAAGTGGATCACTGACTCTCAGGTGTTAAACTAGGAAGCAATTCTAATAAAGAAAGATGATTTAGAAATAGTCACAGATAAACACCTTAATCCAGCCCAGATTTTATCAGAGAATCAGTAGAAGAACTGGTGCAGGATTGCTTAGAAATCATAAACCATCAACCCAAAGTGAGAGAAAATCTGACAGACCAACCCCTCCAGGGCACGGAGCAATTATCCATTGGTGGGTCCTCAAGAGCAATTCAGGGGAAGGGAATGGCAGGATGTGCTACAGTGAATAAAGAGTTAGCAAGTGCAGAAAAGAAAAAGTTTCCTCCCAGCTGGTCAGCCCAAGCCTGGGAGTTATAGGCTTTAAAACGAGCCCTTGAAATATCAGCACTTTCTAAGAGGGACCATGGACACTGATTCTAAGCATGCCTTTGGGGTAGCGCATCCTTTGGGAAAATTTAAAAAGAAAGAAGTTTGCTAAATTCAAAAAGCGAAAGGACTAGTGCATAAAGGCCTTATCTCAAAAATATTAAATGCCTTACAATAGCCAAAGGAAATTGCAGTTGTGCACATTTGGGGGATACCAGTAAAGAACCACTCTAGAAATACGGGGAAACAATTTAGGAAACTTAAAGGATAAAAATTAAGCTGAATGTGAAAAAAAACCCTATAATGATAGTTCTAACCCCCACACAAAAAATTCAGGTTATACCAATATTCATTGAAATGGAAGAAAAGGAATTCTTAAAAATAAGAGCACACAAAGACAAGAAAGGGAAGTAGGTCCTATCTAATTGGAAATACCTATTAAATAAGCCACGAGCAAAAAATATAGTAAAAAGCATGGAGAGTAAGGCTCATTAAGGTACTCAAGCGCTAAGTGATCAATTCCTGAGAAACTGGGGTTGCGTGGGCATTTTTACAATAGCGAAGTAAATAACTGAAAGGTGCAGAATATACCAAAAAGTAAACAGGAAAGTCATGAGGAGAGCACAGCAGAGAAGGTGAGAATTAATCTTACGACCCTTCCAAAGTATCCAAGAAGATTTCACTGATCTCTCCAAGGTGCAACGGTGAAGACTTTTGCTACTAACAGTGGATCATTTAACCCATTCAGTAGACGCAGGAGCAGTGGCTAAAGCTACTGCCAGTAGAGGATGCAAAACTCTTCTCGAACTCCTCACTGCCCGCTGCCGCAGCGCCCTCAGGGCAGGGCCAGCACGGGGCCCACACGGCACCAGGAACCCGCCAGAGCGCCCTGCCGCCCCCTCCGCCCGCAGCCAGCCCCGAGAGCCCCGCAGAACCCAGCGCCGCTCCCACCTGCGCCGGGGCCGCCTCCGAGCTCCGCCGCCGCCTCCGCGCTGCTCCCCAGGCAGCCCCGGTGCGATCCCGGGCACTGCCAGGATGTCCCACAGCGCTGCCAGCAGGATCGCAGCTGTGCCCAGCGCGCTGCCTCAGCCGCTCCGGCAATGGCGGCTGCGCGGGGGGCTCCTGGGCGGCACCGGGGCCGTGCTTGGCCCCGCTCGGACCAATCAGCGCGCGACATCCCGGAGTGACGGCAGCCTCAGCCAATGGCAGCGAGCGGCGGGCTCTGCACACGGCCCAACCCCGCCCCGTGCTCCCAGCACCCCCCGCGCTGGGTGGGGGCAAAGGCGGAGCTGAGGGGGCAGCCTCGGCACGGGCCCGGGACTGAGCGGGGATTGAGCTGCCAACACAAAGAATATTTTTTACAGCTCCGGCATCGCCACTCTGGGTAATCCAGCGTTTCTCTCCACCGCTCTCCGGGGGCGATCCAAGACCGATGTCCCCCTCCCACCCCGGTACCGGGCGATCGCCCCGTGCAGACCCCAAAACATCCCCGAAGGGGCATTCGCAGCTCAGCTTTGGGGTCCTGCAAGATGCAAACATCCCCCTACTCCACGTCAGCCAAAGTTAAACCCTCCCGGGAACCCACAAAGATATTTGAGCTCGATTCGGGAAGCTGCGAGCTCCAAACACCGCCAGGAGAAGCGCTGCTCGGGCCCCCGGAGAGATTTGGGGCGAGCTCCCGCTCCCCTGGGGGAAGGGGCGGCCGATGCTCCCGGAGCCGCGGCGGACAGAGCGGTTTTGGTGGCTCCCGGCATCCAGGCAGGGCCAGCCCAGCCCCGGGGATGCCGAGGGGTTTGTGGGGCTCCCCCGTTTGCGGGACATCCCCGCTGCAGGAGGGTGTCCCCCGTCGGTGCAGCCCCAGCCCTCAGGCAGCGCTCAGCCCGGCAGAGAACGCGCTCACCTGGGGCCACATTTTTGGCCACACATGAGCCCCTGGACCTCTCGATACTCATTTTTGGGGTGCACCCGAGCTGCCGGATAGCTGGGACACACTTATGGGGGATGTCTTGGGTTTACATAGCCTGGTTTTGGTAGCTGGGGTTGGTTCAGGGGTGAGTTCTGAGGGAAGCTGCTGGAAGCTTGCTCCGTGTCCGGCAGATCTAATCCCTGCTGGCTCCAAAGCTGGAGGCATGGGATGCAGAGATGGCCAGGGCTGCAGAGATGGCCAGGCATGCAGAGATGCCCCCGCAGCCCCTGGAGCAGCCCCTGCCGGAGCAGGGCGAGGCCTGAGCTGAGGCTGTGACCCCGTGGGACACCTGTGCACAGAGGGGCCCCGCTGGAGCCGCCTGTCCTGGCAGCGCTGACCCCGTGGCAGTGACCCCCGGGGCTGCAGCAGAGTGAGGGGGCTGCTGCCCGGGGGACGGACTCAGGCTGCAGAAGTTCCTGGAGAAGTGTCCGCTGGGAGGGAGCCCAGGGAGCAGCAGGGGAAGGGCTCCTGTCCCTGAGCAGAGAGGGAGAAGCCACGGGGGATGAACTGACCATGGCCCCATTCCCTGTCTGCCTGCACTGCCCGGGCAGGAGGCAGAGCTGGAAGGAGGGAGGGCTGGGGGAAGGTGTTTGGAAGGGTTTTCTTTTTCTTCCCATTATCCTGCTCTGAAATTTGTTAGCAATAAATTCAATTCATATCTCCAGTTGGAGCCTGTTTTTCCCCTGACAGTGTTTGATGAGAGATCTCTCCTGGTCCTTATCTGCACTCATGAAGCCTTGGTTAAATTTTCTCTCCCCTGTGCGGCTGTGGAGGGCATTGAGAGAGCGGCTTTGGTGGGTGCCTGGCACGGGGCCAGCATCCCCCCACTGCAGTGGGACATGTCCTCGTGTGGCCCTGTGCTGTGGTGCCACAGGTGCTGTTGCTTTTGTCTGCTTTCTGATTTTCTCTTGTGCATTCAATGCTTGTGCGGTGCCCCCAGTGTCCCTCGTGTTCCTTTGGCGCCGGCAGCGCCGTCCCTTGCCCTGCTCCCTCTCGCCCGTTCCCTCCCGGCTGGCGGAGCCTTGGAGCTGCCGTGGGGGCCGTGGGGCTGCCCCGGGGGCTGCGCCCCGAGCCGGGGCCCCTTGCCAGTGCTCTCAGTCTGCCCACGCAGCCTGGAGCAGCCAGCGAGCCCTTCAGCTGGGGCGGCAGAGAGGCGCTGCTGGCGGGTCCCGCCTCACTTTGCTGCCGCTGGTTCTTGCCAACGTGGGGAAAACAATTGTGTGAGTTTTCTGCCAGAAATCTCCTTTCCCCCACTCATTTACAGGGGTTTGGAACGGATTTCCCGTTTTGGGGGAAATCAAAGCCGTGCACTGATGCTGTCATTCGGGGTAGGAGAAGTGAGGGCTTCCCGCGGAGCCGGAGCCCCCGAAGGCGCGGGGCTGGGAAAGCGGCGCCGGGAGCTGCGGAGAACTCTGTGTGCGCAGCTCAATGGCGGCCGGGCCCGGCTGGGCCGTGTGCAGAGCCCGCCGCTCGCTGCCATTGGCTGAGGCTGCCGTCACTCCGGGATGTCGCGCGCTGATTGGTCCGAGCGGGGCCAAGCACGGCCCCGGTGCCGCCCAGGAGCCCCCCGCGCAGCCGCCATTGCCGGAGCGTCTGAGGCAGCGCGCTGGGCACAGCTGCGATCCTGCTGGCAGCGCTGTGGGACATCCTGGCAGTGCCCGGGATCGCACCGGGGCTGCCTGGGGAGCAGCGCGGAGGCGGCGGCGGAGCTCGGAGGCGGCCCCGGCGCAGGTGGGAGCGGCGCTCGCTGTGTGGTGTTGCTTGATGCTTGCTGCAGGTCCGTGCTGTTTTGGTGATGATCGTTATCTCTGTGGGTATCTTTTGGGCTCTTCCCAGCCTGTTGACCTGTTAAATGCATCTCCCTTGAAAAGTGTAACCTCTCTAAAAAAATAATTCTTTAATGTTCCTTTCCCGGAAACAAATGCAATCGAAGCCTAAGTAGAGAAATAAGATTTAAGAAAAAGTTTAACCCTGGTATATTTTGCAGCAGTCTAACCCTCCATCCCAGTGTGTGAGTGTAAGTGAGCCCCCAGTGGAATTCTGGCGCTGTCTCCGGCCCAGCTGTGGCAGTGCAGGCACAGAAAGCACTGAAGCTCAGGTAGTGGCAGCAAGGATTGTCCCCGGTGTCTGGAGCTGCCCCAGGAGGTGCCCACGCAGACGATTCCAGCAGAGGCTCTGTGGTCAGGCCCAGGGGCTTCCCCCGCTGTGGAGCCCGGGCTGCTGCTGCGTTGCCTTCCGGGCAGGCTCAGGGGGGGGCCTCCCGTGCTCCTGCTGCAGCCGGGGAGTGCAAATCTCTGGGGCTGCAGAGCCCCTGAGCCGAGGGTGAGGGGTCCCCCCGTGTGCAGCTGTGCTGGGGCTGTTTCTGTGCCCAGGGACACTCGGGATGGGCCACGGCCCTGGGCCCCCAGTGGTGCTGCTTTGCACTCCTCAGGCAGGGCCCCATGTCCTGCTGGGATGTTGTGAGCAGCCAAGTCCATAGGTGGGTTTGTCTGCTAAATGTCTCCCAGCCCGGCTCTGGAGCTGTGTCACTTGAATGCAGTGCTGGGTTCCTGCCCAGCCCCTCTGCAGGCTGTTCCAACAGGAGGCTGGGTTAAACCCTTCCCCTGTGCTCCATTCTAAATCCTCCTGTGCCACTGCACCAGTTCCATCCTGTAATACCTGAGCACTGCTCATCCATTTAGAGGCTCTTTTGGTTATCAGAGCTTTCACTTGATGCCACACTTGAGCAACAGGAGATGCTGCTGCCCTCAGTTTTGGGGCCTCAGTTCCCATTCAAGCTGTAGTTGCACAATTGTGCAGACACTGAGGCAACTCTGGACACTGGGTTAAACATTTTAGCACATGAATTCCCTTGGTATGGCCCTGTTTATCATCCACATGCAATTCAGGTTTTTTTTCTGCATTTGGAAGAATCATGCCTGGGGTATCAATCATTTTGTTTTTTCATTTTCTCAAGTTTTTTCTTTTTCTCATGTCCATACCGTAACAACGAGCCTCTCTGTGGCTAAAAAGTCCTACAGTGTTCTGGCTAGAACAGAGAATTGTCAGTCCAGGTCCTGCAATTCCCTATTAATCCTCAGAATTGTCCCGTCTCTGTTTTAGTACTGGGTAATGTTATTGCTGACATTCCCTGTACCCTCTCTGAGTCAATACACCACAAACCTTCAGTCAAAATATGTTCCAAATATTTAAACTTTTTCTCCACGTTTTGCTAGGGTTTTTTTTTTTGTTTTGTTTTTGTTTTTGTTTTTTTTTTTTCATACTCAAAGATGCTTTTTAGCTTGAAAATTAGAGCATTTCATGGAGGCTTCTTCTACCACTTTGTCTTGTCCTCCTTCTGGGAGCAAGTCTTCCACATCCTGCACTAACCCAGATCTGGGGGTTGGGGTAAATTCTTTAGGTATTTTCTGCAAGGCTTGCCCGAATAGGCTGGTGCTTCCGTGCATCCCTGCAGAAGGACCCTCCATGTCTTGACCATTTTCCCTTCTCCCTCTTTTTCCCAGTCCAAGGTAAAATCCTGCTTAGCATCCTCTGTAAGTGGGCATCCCCAGAAAGCATCTTTTCCATCCAGTGCTGAATGGCAGCAGTGTGAGGAGGGGACCTGGTTCAGGGTGGTGTGAGGATCTGAGACTGTGGGGTGCCTGGGTTTAATGATGTTATTTATTATTCATGGCTCCTGCACCATTCCATAGATTCCATCTGATTTCCTGACTGGCAGGAGAGGAGCATTGCAGGGAGAGATGCCTGGCTCCCAAAGCCCTGCCTTTAGCAGGGACTCAATGCCAGGCTGTGAGCCCTTCCTTGCCTCCCTTGGATCAGGGCATTGCTTTTAGACACCACTTGTGCTGGGTGCTTCCAGGTGCTTTGGATAGGCTCCAGATCTAATTTTCCCTATTTCCCTGGGTCTGTCCACACTTGTGGGTTCCCTTCAGCACAGGCCTTGCCAGACGTTTGACACAAAGGTCCAACAGAACTGGTCTCTGTATCAGCTTTTACAATATTAATTTTCATTCCCAATTTAGCCATCAAATCCCTTCCCAGTAAATTACATTTGGGAGCAAATAATTAATGCATTTCAAACCGATTCCCCATATCTGCTAATAGTGGTTGAATAAAACACACCCACTCATCTTTCCCACTTATGCCCTGAATATTCCAAGCCATTTTTGGTGTTTTCCCCCCTTAGGTCTAAGACTGAGAGTGGATGGAGAGGCCCCTGTGTCCATGAGGAAAGGCCTCCTCTCTCTGCAGCCCCCCGGAATGTTCCGCAGGGCTGCAGTGTGCTGGGTCCCTGGTGCAATGGGAGCTGTGCCAGCCCTGCCAGTGCCTGTCCATGCTGGGGTGGCCTTGCTGCTGCTGAGGGTGCTGCTGTGTGTGCTTGCAGTGTCCTTGTGCATTGCTGCAGCTGGAAGCCCGATTCCTTGCCAGGGGCTGTTTGTGTGGGCTGTGCCCTGCCCAGGAGGCCAATGCCTCTGCCAGGTGCTTGTGGCCGAGGCCGTGGCCTGGGTGCTGGGGCCCCCTTGGGCGCTGGGGTTCCTCCCTGCGGGGCTGTAGAAACTCTGCCCTGGCCTTTGCCTTGCCCTGGGCCTTTTGCTCCTCCCTTCTTGCATTGCCCTGCTGTGCCTTTGTGCCCAAGTGCTGCATGAGGGCTTCAATGCATCTTGATATTTGGCGAGATTTTGGTCTGTGTGTTGTTTTTTGGGGGATTTTGGGCATGAGCTTTGCGTATTGGTGGTTCTTAAAGGCACAAAATGCCATATGGGTTTGCGAGATGAACTCGCGCAAGGAGGAACCCCCAGGCCAATGTGCTCTTCTCTTGTTTTTACCCCCCAAAGCAGTATTTTGTATTCGCAGGGTATGTCCAGATGGAGGAGGAGGAAAAGTCCTGGAGATCCCACAGGAGGAGGGGCTGCAAACCCATCCCAGGGAGCTGCGAGGGGGAAAGACCCTCCCTGTGCTGGGAAGGCAGCCAGAGCTCAGAGCTGGGGGAGAAGGCTCATGGTGGGGAGAAGGCCCACAAGTGCTTGGAATGTGGGAAGGGCTTCAGCTGGAGATCACTGCTGATCCAGCACCAGATGATCCACACTCGGGAAAAGCCCTACGACTGTGGAGAGTGTGGGAAGAGCTTCAACCGCAGCTCCACCCTGAACCAGCACCAGATGATCCACACTGGGGAATGGCTCTACAAGTGTGGGAAATGTGGGAAGAGTTTCAGTAGGATCTCTCATCTGATGCAGCACCAGGTGGTCCACACTGGGGAACGGCCCTACACCTGCTTGGAATGTGGAAAGAACTTTGGGTGGCCCTCCACCCTGAGGAATCACCAGCTCATCCACACTGGGGAGAGGCCCTACGAGTGTCCCCAGTGTGGGAAGAGGTTCCAGACCAGCTCCAATCTCCTCGTCCATGAGCGGATTCACACAGAGGAGAGGCCCTTCCGCTGCCCCGACTGCAGGAAGGGCTTCAAGCACAACTCCACTCTCACCAGGCACCGGTGCATCCACACCGGGGAGAGGCCCCACGAGTGTCCCCAGTGTGGGAAGAGATTCTCCCAGAGCTCAGCCTTGACCCAACACCAACAGAGGCTGCACTAAGGGCAGCCCTGGGAGTGCCCCGAGTGCGGGAAGAGCTTCGTGCGCTGCTCCAGCTCCATCCCCCCTGGGAGGATCCACGTTGGATGATCCCCAGTGACCCCGTTGGGCAGAGCCCTGGGGATGTGTGGTGCTGCTGATCCGTATTGGGATCCCCCTGTCTGGGGGACTCCGCATCTTCCCAGCTCGCTGTGGGCACCTGGATGAACTCAGGGTCAGGAACATCCATTGGGACACAGACCAACATTGGGAATTCCTTGGGGAGAGTGTACTTTTTGAATTTCAGGCAAGAAAGCTTTTGATTTCAATCCTATCGTCTGATAGTATAAGGGACTTATGAAAGAATGGTCTTGGAGGTGTTTTCCAGCCTCATGGATTCCATGATTTTGATTTCCTCTTTCCGAAGGGTGTCTTCCACAGCCAAATGGTGATGAACTGGGGCAAAGACCAAGATTTTGGAGGCAGTGGGGTGGAAACCCATCCCAGAAAGCATCTTCCCTCCCACCCAAGCACTTTGATCCTGTGCCAGCACAGACACAGAAATCCTTTTCTTTTGGCCTTGATTTCCTTTTCATTTCTCTTCATCCCTTTTAAATATCCAACCTTGGAGTCAAAATAAAGACATTGAACTAAGACATGGGTGGGGACATTGTGGGACCTGGACATGGAGAGTGCCATGGGGACACATGGACATGGAGAGTGAGATGGGGACACATGGCCATGGAGGGGGCTGTGGCCATTGGTGGGGCCCTGGGGGGACACAGGCAGGGCTGGAGCCGTGGGGGACAATGTCAGGGCTGGAACCCTGGTGGGGACAGAGCCCTGGGTGAGGCCATGGTGGGCCATGGGCAGTGCCAGGTGGGGCCATGGCATGGCCGGTGCCCTGGGGGAACTTGCAGGGGCTGTGGGGGCTGCTGGGTTGGAGGGAGTTGAGGGTTCCTGGCAGGGCCTTGGGGCTTGCTGAGGGCTTTGGGGAGCCCAGGCCGAGCGGCTGCGGCTGCGCTGGGAGACCCTGGCGGAGGTTCTGGGGCAGCTGCTCAAGGAGCCCCTGAGCTGGAGCCCCCGGCGGGCATTGGGCTCCTGGGAGGGAATGAAGGTCCTTGTTCCCAGGAGGGAATTCCCAGCAGGGCCAGGGTGTGGGGGGCAGCTGAGAGGCCACAGCAGGGAGGGGAAAGCCAGACAGAGCTGTCCCACTCCAAATCTGCACCCCAAAAATCCCAAAACTCAGGGATTCCTCTCAGATGAAAGAATCCACTAGGTTCCTGAATTAAGGGGAATTGAGGATGGGACCTGCAAACTGAGCAGGAGGGGTCTGGAACACTGAAAACCAAACACAGATTTGGGCGTGGTGGCTTAAGGGACTGTGCAGAAGAGGTGTGTCCTTGTTGAAGGCAAATTTGGGAAGAAACCTCCAAATGGGGTCTCTCTAGAAAGGAAATCAAAATGGCCCCTCCCCCAACTGGTTCAGGAAAAAAGTTTCCTTAGAGGAGAATGGAAAACGTGTTTATTTAACAGGCAAAGCACAACAAATGAATACTAAACAACAAAACCTCTCGCCACTCCCCAGAGATGAATTCAGAAAGTCTCTCCTGTAGGTGAAGCTCGGCTCGGCTCAGTCTGTGTCAGTCCCTGAGACCTGGGGAATGCCGGGCCCAGGCCAGGCCTGGTGAGCCACAGGGGCGAGCTCCTGGTGCTCTGCTGGGTTTTAGTCCAGGGCAGGTTCACATAGTTCCAAGTAAAAGGGAAAGAAAACTCACAGTCTGGAGAACTTCTCTGCTTCAGCTAGCCAAAAGCAAACAAAAAGCAAAGGAGAGCTCTCTCCCACCATCCACACTGCAGACAACACAGGCTGTGTGGGAAGGAAAGCTGAAAACTCTTCTCTTTATGTTTTGAAAACAGCAGCTTCAGACATTCCAGTACTTCTCCCCCCTTCACTCTCAGATCCAGTTTGAAAGGTGCAGAACTTATTTCTGAGCTAAACAGACAGATGAGGATACAGTTCAGCATCAACCCAGGACAACCACCCTGCTCGAAGGGAAGGAAATGCCTTTCAAGGCTGGTTTGCTGGGGTTATGGATGGGCTGCCCTGACTGCAGGAAGGAACAGACACATTTGCCTTCCTGTTATGCTGTTACGCTACCCCACTGCCCTTCACCCTCTTCCCATACTATTAACAGTTTCACACTGGTTCACACTTTGATCCTGGTTTACAATGTTTCATATGCCTCTCCTGTCCCTCCATTGTTACAATAACAAAGATGGGGGATAAGAGGAGAGGTTACAAGGCTCTTTCTCAATTTTTCAGAAACACAAAGACCCATCCACTCATGTGTCTATCTCATAACCCCTGATGAGAATGGGGCTTAAAGGGATGGGCTGCTTCTTTGTTTAAGAAAGTTCTGATGTTTCTAGTTGTCATTTTTGCTGTTTTATTTATGTTTTCCTGCCTATTACGTTACCTGCGAAGGTCCTTGAGAAGTGTCTTTTTAATTAAAGGAAAAGGGGGAGCTGTGAAGGCTTGGGAGTTTGCCAGGTGTGCAGGCCCTGGCCCTGGAAGGGCAGAGACAGTCACAGGGAAACCCCACTTGAAGCTGGGGTGACACGAGTGCCTTTCCCATGGGCCTGCACAGGCACATGCAAACCTTTGCAGTTCTATTGGTCTGCTCAGTTGGTGTCACCCCAGTTCTCCCAGTTCAGCCCCCTGGTTCCCTTACATGGCTGCACCCTGGAATGTTCTCCCTGCCCCGCTCACCCACTGGCTCTATTTTACTGCAGAAGAATGAGAGCAGAATGGAGAGTTTGAGTTAAAGTCTTTAGGGGAGTTAAGATCTATCAAACTACATAAATCAGTGAGTTAGAAGTAAGTCTAAGTGGGAATATATTTCATGCTTTCCTAACTGCCTGAGCAGAAGCACAATGCCCTAAAGTCTTGTCAAAAGGTCAGTGCTTCAAAGGCACAACTAAAGTACAGCAGTTCAGCATTTTTAGCATTTTTAGATAGAATATAGTACATAAATGAGATAGAACATGTACGAGCTAGAGTAGAGTGCACAAATATACTCAAAGATGTGCGCTGTCTTTCCCATGTAAAAGGATAATTTTAATATGTGCAGAGGGAGTTGGTTTAGCATCGTGTTTTTAGCTGATTGGTCATTTCAGGGTTAAAACCCTCAGTAAGGCCTGCATTCACAACCCATCCAATTTCCTTACTGACCCCGACTGCTGTTGTTGCTTTTGCTGCACGCATCCACACGGAAGAAGAAAGAAGAAAAAAGTGATGGAGTGAAACGAAGGAGGGAGAGAAAGGAAAGTCCCCTAAGGTAAGAACCTTTTTCTCAGGAATTAACAATCTCTGGAGTTCCAACAGGCACAGCACCCCCACACCACCTCGTACAGTTACAGCTGAGCACAGTGCACACAGCCAGCAGAGAACCAGCTCTGCTCAGGAAACCTTCTCCTGACTCAGTTTCCTGATAAGCGTGACAAGAAAACCCCACCTCCCTCCTGGCAGCTCGGACACTCCAGAAAATCTGTTGGTACACTGGGGACTCAGGAGATGGCTGGCATTTTGAAAAATTCTCCTATGGGTGCTTTTAATTGTCATTTTGTGTTCATTCGGTTGCCTCAAATGTTCAGTTTTGGAATCCTTGAGGGAAGCCTCCTTCAAACTAAACAGAAAAGAGTGAGATGTGGCTGTGCAGGTCAGGCCTGGAGGCATTCCCGGAGCTGGGGAGACACAAGGGGTTTCTCTCACAGGATACCCAGTTCTGTTATGCCAATGTGCCCCTGTTCTGTTCCCTCAGTCAGCCCTGTGAGCCCCCTCCCCATCCCTCTGTCTCTCAGTGTTCCCCCATTTCCCCACTGGCTCCACACCCTCACCCCCCCTTTGCACTGCCCCCTGACAATTGGCCCCTGAGGCTCTCTCAGCCCCCACCAGCCCTTCCTTGAGCCTGGACTGTTGGGGAAGATGAAAGTTTAACAGGGAAGTTTTACAAATAGAAATGCTGAGCAGAAGGTTCTCTCGAAATGAAAGCAAGTTTTGATATAGAAGAACAAAAGATGTCTGAAAATAAAGACTGCTGAGCTAGTGGTCAGTGGACAATTGTTGAGATGAGTTGGAAAGGCATTTTTATGGCTAAGAGCAAAGGATAAATTGAATACAGAAAAAAGCATTTTTTTCCCAAGTAAAGATAAATCTCAAAAGAAGCATAGGGAAACAGAAAACGTGTTTTTACTGAGTAAGAAGAATTTTCCACTGCAGAGAAACAGAAAAACAAGGGTTAAGCTTAAAATATAACGTACTAACTCATGGGATTGGTTAATTAACAGCATAATATGGTAATATTTGTAGGTACAATAGGCTATAGGTAATGGTAAAGGTATTGTGTAGGATGCTGATTGGCTGTTATGTATTAAGGTGTCACTGTGACGCACAGAGGGAACACAGCTACACAAACAACAGGTGTTCAGGCAGAGAAGAAGAAAAGAACTCTCTACTTTATTGTTGACCTCATATATATAAGTTTCTGGACTGTGACCAGAGATTGGACAGAGAAGTTACTACTTCTCTATCTCCACAGGTCACTTGAGAAGTCCATCAGGTGACATCTTTTCAGAAAGGAATACAAACATGATCATGGTTTATCTTACAATTCATGAGAACTGACTCCATTATACTAAAACAAATCAGAAGGCTTATTTCCAGAGACAACATTAAGATACTCAGCAAAGAAAAGTATATAATGCATTGTCACCAGAACAGTGGTGGCTTCAGGCATGCCCTTAGGTTGGAGCTGGCAGCTTAGAGGCGTGGCTCTGCACCCAGGACCCAAGACTGCAGGAACTTCTTCTATGCACTAAACACATTTTGAAAGAACCACCTGGGCTTCCACATCTCTCCTCTTAGGCTCTTACAGGGAATGAAATCAGAGTTCTGGATTTCTAAATAGACAGGTGATAGCTCGGAGGGTTTCTCCACCACACCCCATTCCTTCACCTAAGAGGTGAAGGTCTCAACCTTCTTGGATCACTCGAGAACAAGTTCTCTACTACAAGCTCAGCCAAGAGCCAACAAGTTCAGCTCCCCGAGCCGTTCCTCACAGGGCTTGTGTTCCCAGCCCCTCTCCAGCGTCAGTGACCTCCTCTGGACACACTCCAGCCTCTCAACATGCTCCCGAAACTATATGTCATGGAGGAAAGAATGTTTGTGCAATTATAAATATCTCTCCTTGATAGTCAGAGTCAATTACTCCAGGCAAAATAAAATGTCCTTTCAATCCCCTTGAGGAACGTCCTAGAAGCAAAGCACCTTGTATACGTCCATTAATAATCACTGGCCCTTGAATTCCGGTAGGGATCTTTGTGGTCGATTGTCAATGTTATTTCTACTGCTGCTGCCAAGTCCAGGCTGAGGCGCCCTCTGGTGGCTGGCTGAAGCTGGCTTGTAGGTTGCAATTGCATCCGCAAGGCGGAGCTGTTGTCACGTGAGCCACTGTCGGCGTCCACGCGCTGTGGCTCCTCGCACTGTACTTCACGTTTCCCGACCTGTTTCTGAAAGCTTCTGTATTATGATTATTCACATTACAGTTCTGACACCATACTTGCTGAGCTCGACATTGTCGACGCGGGTGCCCCTTTCGGCCACATCGAAAACACTTCATCTCTTTATCCTAACTAGGAACATTTCTTTTCTGAGTTCCCATTTTCAGGGGTGCCAGAGCAGCAAAGGCTTGACCATGGACTTGCACCAGTTCTTTCCCTACCTCTCTAACTGCTTCCACTAACACAGCTTGTGGCCCTACAGGTACTCTGCTCATCCTGTCTATCATTTCCTCTAGTGTGGCATCTGCTGGCCTACTCACTAATTATATTTCTAGTTGCTGAATTACAATTCTCCAAAATGCACTGTCACAACAGAGCCCCTTTCATCCATTCTTGAACATCAGATTTATTTATGGCATCTGTAACTCGATCTACAAAATTTGCAAAGGCTTCATCTCTTCCTTGTTTAATAGACATATGTGATGGAGCAAGTGGTGCTGTTTTAACTAAAGTAACTGCATTTCGAGCAATCCTCATGAATTCTCTTAATATAGCCAGTCCACATTGCCCTTGCATTTCTATATTAGCAACTTGACCAGCACCCATAAGCTGTTCTGTTGTCACTCCTTGTAACGGATCATTTGGAGGACGTGGTGTATTAGCAGAAATAGCACACAGCTGATGAAAATGTGCTTGCCAAAGCATGTACTGTGAGGGAGTCATAATCATTCTAACAATAGTCTTTGTATCTTCTGGCACTAATATACCTGTTCCCCAAATGTAATTTAGCATTTGTTTGGTCAGCTCACTATGCAATCCAGATTCATTTACAGTATTTCTCAATTGTGTTAATAATTTCTAATCTACAGGTATATATGTCCCTTCTAAACCTCCATTATTATGTTGAAATGTAACTGGAAATGCCATTTGGTCTCCTAAATCTTCCAAAAATTTATGATCGTTGCACTCTAAGGCTGTTCTAGTTACCTCTTGCCAGTTGATTCGATTAATGCCCTTTGTTTGTTTCTTACTTAATTTATTCCACCCCCACTGAACTGCCTCTTTTTCCAATTCTTGTTCCACGTTCTCAGATAATGATGCATCATCCCCGACCTTTTCCTCCTCCTGCAAGGGAGCAGTTGGCTGAATTCCTTGACTTTCTAAAATATCCCCCATTGTGTCCTCCTTTCCTTTGATTGACGGTTTTACCATAATAGGACACTCTGAGGGGTGAGTACTAACATAATCACTCCCTAACACAAATTGTCCAGGCAGCGGTTCTTTTCTCTTTAATCTTGCTGAAGAAACAGCGGCGACTTGCTTTTCTGTTTGATATTGCTTTAAGCAATTTATAACTGCCTTCCATGGTTTCATTACCTTTTGAGCACTCTTATCATCATCTATGACCAAATACCACAAACAATCTCCATACTTTCTCCATTCTTCAACCTGGAATAAAACTCCTGAATCTTTAAAATAACCCTGCTCCTTTGCAAATGCCACTAACCCTGCTAATTCCTTTTTTATATTTCTTTCCTTAGCCCCCTGCTTTTCTAAAAAAGCATAATACTAAATCAAGGGCTACCTCTGATTCCATACCTTTTTCTTTCCCTGTCGACAGAATTGGTGCAGCCTTTTCCTGGTTAGCCCTTCTGCATCGGATGAAGAACCCCTTCTGTAAGGTCGGTTCAGCATGGAGTAAGCGGGTGCCAGCATTCACTCCTCTTCTACTCCTCGGTTGCTGCTACCGGTGCTTCTCCGATGTCTCTCGCTGTCCAGTGAGAACAAGGATGGGGGGCGTCTCTGTTCCTGGGTGCCACTGTGACATCGAGGGAAGACAAGCTGATAATAAGATTGATAAAGCAAGCTTCGGTTTATTCAGAAAGCTCAGATCTTTTTATACACTGTTCAGTAAGCTCAGTAAGCATGTACACTTGCCATAACGTGATTGGCTAAAAGCAAAAAGTTAAACATTCTTTTGTGCAGATTTGAGAACCAGGGTTCTTCCTCATTTCTCACAGCTGTAGCTTCTTGTTAGTCAAACTACCAAAGGTATAGTGTTCTTGCCAAGAGTACAGTGTTCTTGCTCTATCCTCCTTATCAGCATAGCTTTGAAGTTTGCTTATTCTAACTTTCCCTAAAAATGGGATTGCTTGTACAATTCTTCTAATGATCCATGGCCCTGTTCCAGCAGCCATTCTTCAACACTTCAACTTACATTCTTCTCTGAAAGGATCTAAACTGAAAACTTTCTCCCACACCATATAAATGGCTCATTAAAACTAGTTACATTATTCAGTTAGTTATACATGAACTGATGTATTTTGCTTGTACTGGGAAGACAAACTGTTGTCCCTGTCCCCTTCTGATTTGTTTTAGTATAGTGGAGTCAGTTCTCATGAATTGTAAGATAAACAAGAATCATGTTTGCATTCCTTTGTAAAAGATATCACCTGATGGACTTCTCAAGTGACCAGTGAAGATGGAGAGGTGGTAACCTCTCTGTCCAATCTCTGATCACTGTCCAGAAACTTATAGATACAAGGTCAACAATAAACTAGAGACTTCTTCCTTTCTTCTTCTCTGCATGAACACCTGTTGCGTGTGCTGCTGTGTGTTTCTATCTGCGTCACATTAACATCTGGTAACCCCCGACTGAAAGAACGGCTTGGTAGGTCATGGAGGTAAGCTCTGCTGACCCCCGACTGTGGGACAGTTGTGGTGGGATCTGGAAAGAGATCCCCTGTCTCTCATGCAACTGTACACTTTTTTATCTCTCAGTTGGGTAGAGATGGCAACTCCTCTACTTTCTGAGAAGTGCCTAATGGTTATGGAGATCCGGGAGTTTATTCTTCAAAGGAATCATGTTCCTATTAGCCCAACGAAATTTGAAGCTCTCTCTGCGTTGGGTCGGGCTCAAGGCTGCTTCCCTGAACCTGAAGATTCAGTCTCTCTGGAGGCGTGGTCGCTTTTGGGGGAGTTCTCCAAGAATCCCTTCAGGTCAGCTGGAATGCTGGTACAGTGAGGCTGTTGTTGAACTGGAAACGTTTTGTTAACTTTTTCCAAGGTCTGGAGACGGCCTCTAAATGTGGCATCTCCGCAGTCGCGCAGAGTGTTCAGAGCGTCTCTCCCGCCCCGGGAATAGGTGACGATGCAGAGCGGGACGCTGGCAGCGCGGAAGCTGCAGCTGATACCAGCGGGGCCGCGCGTCCCGGCTCCCCCGCGGGTTCCTCCCCGCCTGCACCGGCATCGCCGCTGGGAGCGGCGCCCCCGCTGCGAGCAGAGTCCAGGGCGGCGGGGGTTTCTCCCTCTGCTGCTGCGGCCCTGCCGAACACGGCGGGGGGGCCCGTCCATCGTGATGCAGCAGATGGAACAGTGCTCGCCGACTCCTCGCGCTTCTCTGCCCGGTGCCCAGCACTGCACACTCACCCCAAACACTGCCAGCCACTGTGGGCACCACAGCAACCACAGCCTGGCACCCCAAACACTCCACGGGCAGCAACCCACTGTGAGCACAGCAACAGCCTGGCACCCCAAACATTCCACCACAGCTGGCTTCTGCCAGCCAAACGCACAGCACAGCAACAGCACTGCCAATGTTAGCAGGGCCACAGACACAGGCTGGCACTGCTGCCAAAGAGAAAGAGTCAACCAAAACCCCAGGCATTTCAGGACAAAGCAAATCCTCTCTCATCCAGCTAACAGAATCATCTACATGTCCTCTGAAGAGCAGATACACTTCAAATACCACTTGTTACCAAATTCAATCCAAATAACTTAGTTAGAAACCACTTACAATTTCCCCAGATAATACCCAGATTTCCCTGGAAAAACTTTTTCTATTTTATTTCCAGAGACAACATTAAGATACTCAACAAAGAAAAATATATAATGCATTGTCACCAGAACAGTGGTGGCTTCAGGCATGCCCTTAGGTTGGAGCTGGCAGCTTAGAGGCGTGGCTCTGCACCCAGGACCCAAGACTGCAGGAACTTCTTCTATGCACTAAACATATTTTGAAAGAACCACCTGGGCTTCCACATCTCTCCTCTTAGGCTCTTACAGGGAATGAAATCAGAGTTCGGGATTTCTAAATAGACAGGTGATAGCTCGGAGGGTTTCTCCACCACACACCACTCCTTAGAGGTCTAAGAGGTGAAGGTCTCAACCTTCTTGGATCACTCGAGAGCAAGTTCTCTACTACAAGCACGGCCAAGAGCCAACAAGTTCAGCTCCCCAAGCCGTTCCTCACAGGGCTTGTGTTCCCAGCCCCTCTCCAGCCTCAGTGCCCTCCTTTGGACACACTCCAGCCTCTCAACATGCTCCCGAAACTGAGGGGCCCAGAACTGGACACAGCACTCAAGGTCCATTTGTAGGAGAACATAGGGTAGTCAAGCTTCCAAGACTTCAGACACATCCCAGTGAGGTGCTGCCTGGGGCATGTTCCCATTCTGTTTCTCCTTCCCTTCTTTTGTCACAACAACCCCCTGCAGTCCCTGCAGCCCAGGGACAGAGTGGCTGGACAGTGCCCAGGTGCAAAGGGACCTGGGGGCACTGCTGGACAGCCCGCTGACCAGGAGCCAGCAGTGTGCCCTGGGGGCCAAAAAGGCCCAGGGCATCCTGGCCTCTCTCAGCAATTGTGTGGCCAGCAGGGCCAGGGAGATCACTGTGCCCCTGTGCCCAGCACTGCTGAGGCCACCCTTGCAGTGCTGTGTCCAGTGGTTGCCCTCAGCTCAGGAAGGACATGGAGATGCTGGAACGCATCCACAGGCAGTACCGAGGCTGGAGAGGGGCTGGGAACACCAGCCCTGGCAGCAATGGCTGAGGGAGCTGGGTGTGTTTAGCCTGCACAAAAGGAGACTCAGAGGTGACCTTAGCACTGCCTACAGCTCCCTGGAAGGCAGCTGGAGTCAGCTGGGGCTTGGTCTCTTCCAGCAGCCAGCAACTGACACAAGCAGAGGACACAGTCTCAGGCTGCGCCCAGGGAAAGAGAGGCTGGAGATTGGGAAGATGTTTTTCATGGAAAGAGGAGGAAAGTCCTGGAATGTTTTGCCTGGAGAGGGGCTGGAGTCCCCATCCCTGGATGTATTGAAGACAAGACTGGATGTGGCACTTGGAGCCATGGTCTGCTTGAGGCGTTGGGGCATGGCTTGGACTCCATCTCGGAGGTCAATCCTGAACGTTGTCCAGACGTAAAGGCAGCCAGGAGCCACAGGAACATTGGGAAGCACAATCATCCTGAATTAGAAAGCACTGCTGAGATGTCACCTTTGGCTTGAGATTGCACTGGGTAACTGCATATAAATTACATCTCCTTGGCTTGGAACACATGGAGAAGACAATTTTTGGTCTGGCTTCAAAGACCAGGAAGACACAGTAGTTCTACTACTCCCTATGTCCAACTCTTTAAGAAAATTGCATATTCAAGCAGCCTTTGGTACAAGTGTATCCATTTTTTCCACATGCCTCACTCCGATAAAAAAGTGGCCATGCCCCTCAAGCTGGAGCATAAATAAAGCAAAAACTTTAGTGAGGGGGAATTGTGCAATAGAATTTTGCAAGAGTTAAGAACATCCTAAGTTTTACTTAGAAAATATTTCCTTTAAAGTCATTATAAATTAAAATGTAACAGTGTTAAGCAGAATTTGAAGCCTGTAACCAAAGTTCTCAAGTGTTGCTGAGCTTTTGACAGAGATGATATAACACCCTATAAGTTTTTGCCCAAGATTTTATCTTGCCCTCATTCATATGGGAAGAAGCCCAAGAAAATCAGAAGCTGTTGCAAGAATCACAGAGAGGCTGCTATTCTTAAAATAGCCAAGAGTTTTTAGGCTGCTGCTCATGTATACCCAGGCAATGTGCAAGAGTCTGGTTTCATAAACCACAGCATCAACCAGAACTATGACATGCCAGATCTCATCAATTCCCCTTTCACTCCTCCTCCTCCATTTGACAGTCTGGAACTGGGAGAATGGCAGGGCTGCCCTGCCTCAAGGTTTACTGAAAGAGAGCAACAAAACAAGCTCCCATTTTGATTCAATCACATTTCCCCACCCCAGATAAAGCCTGGTTCATCAGGAAAGCCCCACTCAGCTCCTTTTGGACATCCATTCTGTGGGACATCTGCTCTCTGCTCCTGCCGCACTCTGGACTGAAGAGGTAAAACAGGTGAGAGAGGAAATCACAAAGACCAGGTTAAGGAATACCCTTCCTCCCAACAATTGGCAGAGTTAGACATAACTAACAGCATCTGCCACAGGAGCATCAAGTAAGAAGCAATAAAGGGACAATACCTGAGAAAAAGCCTTCAGCAAACTCTGCCTCTCAACCCCATCAGACTCACTGACATCATTTCCATGAGGAAGACAATTTGTAGTCAAGGTTGCTTCCTGAACTCACTCAGCCAAACTGCCTGACCTGCACATGTGCTGGCTTTGTTGTCACTGACTGCACCAACTGTCCTGAAGGACCACTGGGCTCCCCAGGAGCTCCTGAGAGGTTTTAATATGCACAGAAATGGGAAAGGAAATCAGCTACCTAAAACAACAACAACAAAAAAGCATCCAAGGGAGATTGTTTGCACGTCAAAAAAAGATGGCAAATTGTTGTGAAAAAACCATAGCAAGCACCCAGTGCCAAGCAAAATCATGCTTAGGAAAGCTTACAAAGTCTGAAATACAGTATTCATCTGGCTTCCTGATTTAGAGATAAAGACAGAGTCCAAGAGTTTGTTTGACATATCCAACATAATTGCACTCAGTTATTAGCACTGCCATTTTACAGAAGCCAAGGATCCAGAAACGGAAAGAATTCCCCAATGTGGAATATTCAAGAATCCCTCCTTAATATTGAATCAGGTCCATAGCCTATGTTCTCCTCACTTATGCCACGGGCTATAGAATGCACTTTTGCTTAAAGAGTCTTATCAGGACAGCTTTAAAAGTTGTATTTCTGAAAAGAAAGGGGAGAAGCTGAAGACCAAAGAATGTCCCTTGCAGGTGTTCCCAACCAGGGACCAACTCTTGTGACAGACACTTCAGTTGGCTGCCTTTAACACCAAAGTCCAGCAGGGAAGGAGATGCAGAGGCTCTCAGGAGGAATGCAGCAAACGTTAGAGAGTCCAAATGGAACAGTGAAACCTACGGGTGAGGTGTTCTGCAGCCTGCACAGCACAAAGAAAGAGAAATCCCTCCAGCTATCCTAATTCAGGGGAATAGGGGCAAAAAAGAAATACCATGCCTAGAAAAGACAGATAAGAGTGACTTCAGACTTTCAGTCAATAACAAGTATATTTAAAGACATTACAGCACACGATAATCATTTGGCAGTCCTCTTTCGTATACGACCCGAAAGGCGCCAGCGAGCCGCCGCGCTCTCGGCGTGCTTCTTTTCTGCTTGAAGGAAAAGCGGCAAATGAGCTCCTCGCAAACACTAAGAGCCCACAGAGATACGGCGCCCCGAAGAAAGGTGCGCGACGAAATGGCTCCTTCATGCTTCTCTCCCGTCCCTCAGCTTTGCGTCTCTGCGTGCACTCTCTTTGGCTTAGAAGGACTGCATGCAGCCAGCGCTCCTCTCCTGACACCTTTCGCTGAGCGACAGCAACAACAGAGAGAGGCACTTTGCACTCTGCGAAAGGAAAAGGATACGAGGTAACCTAAAGCGGAGGGCATACAGTGATCAACCTGCGCTGGCAAGCGTGCACTACAAGGCGCTGAAGAACAGCCAAGCTGCGTGCGTCGCTACCTGTTCCCCACCCTTAATGCACCCCGTTTCGGGGGTCTCTGCCTGTTCCCCAAACCTTAATGCACCCCGATTCGGGGGTCTATGCATGTTCCCCACCCTTAATGCACCCCGATTCGGGGGTCTCTGCATGTTCCCCACCCTTAATGCACCCCGATTCGGGGGTCTCTGCCTGTTCCCCACCCTTGAAGCACCCCGACTCGGGGGTCTGTGCCTGTTCCCCACCCTTAATGCACCCCGTTTCGGGGGTCTCTGCCTGTTCCCCACCCTTAAAGCACCCCGATTCGGGGGTCTCTGCCTGTTCCCCACCCTTAAAGCACCCCGATTCGGGGGTCTCTACCTGTTCCCCACCTTAATGCACCCCGGTTCGGGGGTCTCTGCCTGTTCCCCACCCTGAATGCACCCCGGTTCGGGGGTCTGTGCCTGTTCCCCACCCTTAATGCACCCGATTCGGGGGTCTGTGACTGTTCCCCACCCTTAATGCACGCCGTTTCGGGGGTCTCTGCCTGTTCCCCATCCTGAATGCACCCCGATTCGGGGGTCTCTGCCTGTTCCCCACCCTTAATGCACCCCGGTTCGGGGGTCTCTGCCTGTTCCCCACCCTTAATGCACCCCGATTCGGGGGTCTCTGCCTGTTCCCCACCTTAATGCACCCGGTTCGGGGGTCTCTGCCTGTTCCCCACCTTTAAAGCACCCCGATTCGGGGGTCTCTGCCTATTCCCCACCCTTAATGTACCCCGATTCGGGGGTCTGTGCCTGTTCCCCACCTTAATGCACCCCGATCGGGGGTCTCTGCTGTTCCCCAACCTTAATCAACCCGGTTCGGGGGTCTCTGCCTCTTCCCACCCTTAAAGCACCCCGTTTCGGGGGTCTCTGCCTGTTCCCCACCCTTAATGCACCCGGTTCGGGGGTCTCTAGCTGTTCCCACCCTTAATGCACCCGGTTCGGGGGTCTCTCCTGTTCCCCACCTTAAATGCACCCGGTTCGGGGGTCTTGCCTGTTCCCCACCCTTAATGCACCCGGTTCGGGGGTCTCTACCTGTTCCCCACCCTTAATGCACCCGATTCGGTGGGTCTCTGCCTGTTCCCACCCTTAATGCACCCCGTTTCGGGGGTCTCTGCCTGTTCCCCACCCTTAATGCACCCGGTTCGGGGGTCTCTGCCTGTTCCCACCCTTAATGCACCCGATTCGGGGGTCTCTGCTGTTCCCACCTTAATGCACCCCGATTCGGGGGTCTCTGCCTTCCCCTTAAAAGCACCCGATTCGGGGGTCTCTGCCTCTTCCCACCCTTAATGCACCCCGTTTCGGGGGTCTCTGCCTGTTCCCCACCCTTAATGCACCCCGGTTCGGGGGTCTCTGCTTTCCCCACCTAATGCACCCGTTCGGGGGTCTCTGCCTGTTCCCCACCCTTAATGCACCCGGATCGGGGGTCTTGCTGTTCCCACCCTTAATGCCCCGTTCGGGGGTCTCTGCCTGTTCCCCACCTTAATGCACCCCGATTCGGGGGTCTTGCCTGTTCCCCACCCTTAATGCACCCGTTCGGGGGTCTCTGCTTTCCCCACCCTTAATGCACCCGGTTCGGGGGTTCTCTGTGTTCCCACCCTTAATGCACCCGGTTCGGGGGTCTCTGCCTGTTCCCCACCTTAATGCACCCGTTCGGGGGTCTCTGCTGTTCCCACCTTAAGCACCCGGTTCGGGGGTCTCTCTGTTCCCCACCTTAATGCACCCGGTTCGGGGGTCTCTGCCTGTTCCCCACCTTAATGCACCCGGTTCGGGGGTCTCTGCCTGTTCCCCCCTTAATGCACCCCGATTCGGGGGTCTTGCCTGTTCCCCACCTTAATGCACCCCGATTCGGGGGTCTCTGCCTGTTCCCCACCCTAATGCACCCGATTCGGGGGTCTATGCTGTTCCCCACCTATGTGTTTTAATGCACCCGGTTCGGGGGTCTCTGCCTGTTCCCACCCTTAATGCACCCGATTCGGGGTCTTCTTTCCCTTAAGCGGTTGGGTCTTCTGTTCCCTTAATGCACCGTTGGGTTCTTTCCCCTTATGCCGTTCGGGTCTTGCTTCCCTAGACCGTCGGGTTTGTGTTCCACCTAAGCACCGTTCGGGTCTCTGTGTTCCACCTTATGCACCGTTCGGGTCTGCTTCCACTTAAGACCGTCGGGTCTTGCTTTCCACTAAGCACCCGTTGGGTCTCTGTCACCTTAAGCACCCGGTTGGGGTCTTGCTGTTCCACCTAAGCACCGTCGGGTCTTGCTGTCCACCTTAGCACCCGTTGGGGTTTGCTGTCCACTTAATGCACCGTTGGGGTCTCTTGTTCCCCCTAAGCACCGTTCGGGTTCTGCCTACACCTTGGTCCCTTGGGGTTTGCCTTTCCACTAATGCACCGTCGGGTCTCTGTGTTCCCACTTATGCACCGTTCGGGGTCTTGCTTTCCACCTAAGCACCGTTCGGTTGTGTTCACTTAATGCACCGTTCGGGGTCTCTGCTGTTCCACTTAGCCGTCGGGGTTTGCTGTCCCCCTATGCACCGTTCGGGGTTGCTGTTCCACTAAGCACCGTTGGGTCCTGTTCCACTAAGACCGTCGGGGGTTCTGTTCCCCCTAATGCACCCGTTCGGGGGTCTTGCCTGTTCCACCTTAATGCACCGGTTTGGGGTCTTGCCTTTCCCCACCCTTAATGCACCCGTTCGGGTTTGCGTTCCCTCTGCCCGTTCGGGTCTCTGCTGTTCCCCTTAATGCACCCCGGTTCGGGGGTCTCTGCCTGTTCCCCACCCTTAATGCACCCCGGTTCGGGGTCTGCCTTTCCCCCTAATGCACCCGTTCGGGGTCTCTGCTGTTCCCACCTTAATGCACCCCGTCGGGGGTCTCTGCTGTTCCCACCTTAATGCACCCCGGTTCGGGGGTCTCTGCTGTTCCCACCCTTAATGCACCCGTTCGGGGTCTCTGCCTGTTCCCCACCTTAATGCACCCGTTCGGGGGTCTCTCCTGTTCCCACCTTAAGCACCCCGTTCGGGGTCTTCTTTCCCCACCCTTAATGCACCCCGGTTCGGGGTCTCTCCTTTCCACCGTTATCCACCGTTCGGATCTCCGCGGTTCCCTCCCCTTAATGACCCCGTTGGGGGTTCTGCTTTTCCCACCTATTGCACCCCGTTCGGGGTCTCTGCCTGTTCCCCACCTTAATGCACCCGGTTCGGGGTCTCTGCTGTTCCCACCCTTAATGCACCCCGATTCGGGGGTCCTTCAGTCCCCACTTGAGACCCGTTCGGCTCTACCTGTTCCCCCTTAATGCACCCCGTTGGGGTCTCGCCTTTCCCACCCTAAGCACCGTTCGGGGGTCTTGCCTGTTCCCCCCTTTAATGCCCCGTTCGGGGGTCTCTGCTTTCCCCACCCTAATGCACCGTTCGGGTCTCTGCCTGTTCCGCCCCTATGCCCCCGTTCGGGGTCACCCGTTGTCCCCTATGCCCCCGTCGGGGTCTGCCTGTTCCCCCCTACACCCGATTGGGGGTCCTGTTCCCCCCTTAATGCACCCCGGTTCGGGGGTCTCTGCTGTTCCCCACCTTAAGCACCCCGTTCGGGGTCTCTGCCTGTTCCCACCTTAATGACCCCGTTCGGGGGTCTTGCTGTTCCCCCCCTTAATGCACCCCGTTCGGGGGTCTTGCTGTTCCCACCCTTAATGCACCCGATTCGGGGGTCTTGCCTTTCCCACCCTTAAGCACCCGGTTCGGGGGTCTCTGCGTTCCCACCTTAAAGCACCCGTTTCGGGGTTCTGCCTGTTCCCCACCCTTAATGCACCCCGTTCGGGGGTCTTGCCTGTTCCCCACCTTAATGCACCCCGGTTCGGGGGTCTCTGCTTTTCCCCCCACCCTTAATCCCCCCCGGTTTCGGGGGTCTCTGCTGTTCCCCTTAATGCCCCGTTGGGGGTTTGTTTTTCCCCCCTTTGCCCCCCGGGGGGTTCTGCTGTTCCCCCCCTTAATCCCCCGTTGGGGGTTTTTTCTTTCCCCCCCTTAAACCCCGTTCGGGGGTCTCTGCCCCCCCCCCTTAATGACCCCGTTCGGGGGTTCTGCCGTTCCCCCCCTTAAGCCCCCCTTTTCGGGGGTTCTGCTTTCCCACCTTAAACCCGGGTTGGGGGGTTTCCTGTTCCCCCCCTTTAAAACCCCTTCGGGGGCTCCTTTCCCCCCTTTTGCCCCCGTTGGGGGTTGCTGCCCCACCCTTAAGCCCCGGTTCGGGGT
>CM063312.1:196654-375000 GCA_032173965.1 Sitta carolinensis
GGCAGTTGTTTTCAAAACATCAAGATAAGAGTTTTCAGCTTTCCTGGACACACAGCGAGTGTCGTCTGCAGTGTGGATGGCGGGAGGAGCTCTCCTTTGCTTTTTGTTAGTTTTTGGCTGGCTGAAGCAGAGAAGTTCTCCAGACTGTGAGTTTTTTTCCTTTTCCTTGGAACAGTTTGAACCTGCTCTGGACTAAACCCAGCAGAGCACCAGGAGCTCACCCCTGTGGCCCCCCAGGCCTGGCCTGGGCCCGGCATTTCCCAGTGCCAGGGACTGACACAGACTGAGTGAGCCGAGCTGCACCCACGGCACAGACTGCCTGGATTTGTCATCTCAGCGGAGCGGCGGGAGGTTTTGTTCTTTGGTATTCATTTGTTTTGTTTTGACTGTTAAATAAACACATTTTTTCCACTTTCCTCTAAGGAAAAATCTTTCCTGAAGCAGTTAGGGGAGGGGCCGTTTGGATTTGTTTTCTGGAGGGACCCATTCAGAGGTTTCTTCCCAAATTTTCCTTAAACCAGGACAAATACAAAAGACCAAACCCAGTGACAGAGTGTCAGAATACAACCTGACACTCTGTGGCTCAGGGTGCTGGTAGCAGTCCAATCAAATGGTGGCTGCAGACCTTCTGGAGTGGCAGATGTGGTTCTGTTGAAGCAGTGATCCTGTAGAAAAATGTTGATTTCCTCGGAAGGTCCAGTGCTGGTGTAGATAGGTCTGGTCTCCCTCTGAGAATCCAGTGGCAAAGGCTGCCTTGGTGTTCCAATTCTCAAATTTTTATCCAGGTAGGAATGCTTGGCTCCTTCTCCTGAGTGGAGCACCTCCCAGTGGGATGATGTAATTTTTATCAGTCCTGCAGGGAGACTCAATGGCCCATTAACAGAAGATATCTCTGTGCACTGAGGATGGGTCCTGGGAAAGATAAAGAAAACTGCCCCACTTGGTTTTTTAACAGCCGGCCCATTAACAGAGGATTGCCCCACACCCAGCCCTGCCCCAGTTCAACAGATGGTGACAGAATACAGACTGTTGGTTACACCTTGCACTGCAACCCAAGACGGCTGTGCACATGGACAGGATAATGAAAGACAGACAAGGAAGGAAACTTTATGGTTTAACTGGTGGGAGTTTGACCCTTCAGAGGAACAATGGATTGGCCAATCCATGGGAAGCTGACCTGTGAAAGAGGAAGTACACATGGCGGAGCTGTTGCTGGCATGCAGGTGGCATCACAAGCCATTGCAACCTCATCTCATGCACTGGCCAAGTGTGAGATGACATTGTAACTGGAAATACTCCACTCCAGGGGAGAAGACATCGGGCCTGGTTCTGGGGTGGAGGGTGAGAAGGACAAAATGCAGGGGATGCCCTGAAGGTCCTGCCTGTCCCCTCTCACCTGATGGAGCACCATGCTCCATCTCCTGCTGCTGCTCATCAGCTTTTCACCAATCCAGAGGCTGGTATGTATTCTTTGCAACAGCAACTAATAAAATAAAACTTGCTTTGCAGTCACAAGAGTGTTTCAGAATTTTTGTGCAGGGGAGTCCTGCAGAATCGGGAACAGCCTGGAGTTTAGAAGAGCCAACTTGAGTATGCTCTGAAGCCAGCAGAGAGGGTTTCCATGGCAGGCATGCACAGAGGGCAAAGGAGCTTGGAATGCTGGAAGTTTTCAAGAAGAGCTTCCTGAAAGCACAGCAATGCTCCATCCCTACACAGGGATAGGAAGAGGGCAGAACCAGAGACCCTCAGGATCCTTAACAGGGAGCTTTGGGTGTGCCTAAGAGCAAAGGAAGCAGCAGCACAGTGGCCGAGACACGGACGCGCGACCGTGCCGGTGTCTGGAGCGCTGTCAGGCAGTGCTGGGATCCTGGGTGCAGTTCTGGTGCCCACAACTGAGCAATGGCAGCCCCTGCCTCAGAGCCAGTCAGAAACCCAACCAAGGGACACCAGAGGGAGGGCACCCTTCCAGCCTCCCTTGGGCACAGCAGCAAAACAGCCCCTGCTGCTGCTGCTGCTTCCTCTTGAACCTGTGTTTGGGCTGTGCTGAGGGCAGAGCCAGCCAGGCTGTGCTCTGTGCTCCAAAGCCTGTTGGGAGCGGGCAGGAAAAGTGCTGTGTGCACAGTGGAAAGTCCTGGCAGGTGCTGGCAAGAGCATCCTGTGGGAACAGGGCTCTGCTCTCTGGCTGGGAACAGCCTGGCTTTGCTGCCGTGCCCGCAGGCAGCAGCTGGGGCAGGGGAAGAGGCAGCGGGCAGCTCGTGTTTGGAGAGGGCCTGGGGCTGCACATCTGAACCTCCCCCTGGGAACACACTGTGGGCAATGCCAGGTGGAGTGCCTGTCCTGAGAGGAATAGAAGGAATTCAGCCATGCCAGGGCTTCTTAAGTGTGTCTTGCTGTTTCCCAGGAAAGCTGCACATTTGGGGCAATGCCTTTGTGGGAAAGGGGGCTTGCTTCCCAAGGCAAGTGCTTCCCAAGGAGCTCCCAGTGAGGTCGGTGCAAGTGTCCCCCTTTAGCTCTCTCTGGTCCCTTCAGTCCTTGAGGCGTGTTGAACTTGTCAGAGGGGCAGGGAAAGGGAAAAGGCTGTGAAAAGCAGTGTCACAGCCACAGCTGCTCTGTGACCTGCAGAGATAAAATTGGCCCTAACAGACCCAACTGGACCAGCCCAGGATGTTAGAGACAGAAGTGAACAAGTTCCCAGGTTAGAGGCAGTCAGAGGTTGGATTCCAACTCACACAGGGGACCCTAGCCAATGCCATTCAATCTGGAATGCAGACATCTAAATGGCCAGTGAGCTGGGTGGTGTTATACCTGAGCCAACCAAATGCTCAAGGGCAGGAATGTGGAAGCCCCTGTAAAGGGGGCACTCATCAATAAACTTTGTCTGTTGCTGCATGAACTCGGTGTGTTCTGTCGTGTGTCTCCAAAACAGCGACAGAGCAGGTTTGGCCTCCACCTGGAGCTGCAGAGACCACGCAGGCACCTGCAGCAGGGTGTGTTCCCCCCTTTGGACAGAGGTGTGAGCAGCAGCATCTGTGTGCAGCCCAGAGCCCCAGAGCTCTCTTGGAGAGCTGTGAACTCAAAGGCCTTGACACACACACTTTTCACATCTTACCTGCCTGCTGTGTTTCAACTCTTGGCAATGTGCATTTGCCTCTTGCTTGGGGGAAGCTGCTGTGGCCCAGAGGGCAGCCCAGAGCTGGGCTGTGTGGGCCAGGCAGCGTGGAGAGTCTTGGCTGATCTTGGTGTGTCCCTGGCCTCAGAAAACGCGTGCAAGGTTTGCCTCCCAAGGCATCCTGCTCATTGTCTCTTCCTGTGCATCTTGGAGTGAGCAAGGCAGGCATTTGTGGCAGCTGGGCATTATCAGGCCTTCAGATGGGGGCGTGTTGTGGAGCAAGGCCAGCTGAGGTGCCCTGAGAGGAGCCCAGTGCTCCCTGCTCCTCTCTGCTGACACGTGAGCGTTTGTCTGCTTTGGGGGTGTCCCTGGCTCTGTGAGGGGGGCTCCGTGCACACGAGACAGCCGCTCCTGTCCCGCTGGGTGCCAGCAGTGCCTGGCAGCACTCCTGCATCCACGTCAGCACGCTGGCCAGGAGAGGCCCTGCAAACCGAGGCAGCTGATTTTAAGCTTGTGCAGGTATGGACAGGTCAAGGCCAGTGGTGTTCCCTCAGGATACAGCAGTCCTGAGGGGTCTCCCTAATTCAAAGAAATCAACAGACGAATGCATCATCTGCCAAAAGTTCTTTTATTGAGCTGTCAGGAGGGCAGGGCTCTGCACCCCACCACAATGCTTCTCTGCCACATGTAAATTTCAGTGGGTTTATGTAGGAATTCTATCAAAAACACCATCCATCTTTACACTGCTAAGGTAATTCAAGAGGCAGGGTGTCAGAAATACATTGCAGCAGATTCCCATCTTTGAAGCTAATGGCCACACGCTGGCCAGGAGTGGCCTATGTGCCCTAAAGCAGCTCCTCTCCTCATCCCTTCCCTGCTCAGGGCTGATTCCACACTTGCCCTTAGCTCTTCTGCTACACTATATCTAAAGCTCTCTGTCAAGTCAAGCTCAGATCAAGTAAAGCCTGCCAGGTTTTGTTTCTGCTAACTGGTGCTAAGTACTTATTTTCTTAGGTGTGTACACAAGTACTTATCTGTGCTAAGTACTTGTTTACTTCTGGGAATTGCTTGTGCTTCCTTAAGTCAAACCAAGGCCTTGTTCCATTCACAGACACGCCTGAGGCTGCCCACTCCTTGTGGCACCAGTTGCTTTCCTGTGCACTGTTCTACCTCCCCTGAGAGTAAAGGGGGAGCTGCAGAAAGAGCTTGCCAGGCTGCTCTGCATCCTTCTCCAGCTGTCCTGGTTAAGTGCATGTCCTAGGGTGATGCTTGTATCCCCCTTCGTGTGTTCTGCTGTGCTGGATATTATGTTCTGTGCCTTCAACACTGGCTCTGAAGGGGGAATGTTTTGTTTTGGTTCTGTTTTCAGCCTGCTCCCCTCATGACTGGCAGGACACAGAGATGGGGCAGTACATAATGCAGCTTCAGGGGTTTTTGCTGGGTTCTTTTTGCTTTGCTCTTGCTCTGGCTTCTGCTTTTGCTCCTGCTCTGCTCTTGCTTTTTCTTCTTTTCCTTTTTCTTCGAATTACTTGAACCTGCTTTGGACTGGGACCTGAGAAACCCCAAGAGTTTGCACCTTGTGGCCTGCAGCAGCCATGCCCAGCACTGGAGGGACTGACAACAGAGTGACCACCCACAAGAAAGACTTTCTGAATTTGTCATTTTTTTCAGAGCAGTGAAAGAGTGTTGTCATCTGGTATAGTTCATTTTGTGTGCTGGGGGCTGCTGTGCCTGTTAAATAAGCAGGTTCTTTCCACGTCTCTCCGAGGAATCCTTCCCAAACCTGCTGGGGGAGGGGCCGTGTGGGTTTGCTTTCTCTAGGGGTTCCCTTTTGGAGGTTTCCTCCCAAATTTGTCCTAAACCAGGACAAGTTTCCATTCCACCACAGTGGTCTCTTGGATTCCAGGAGGCCCCTCTTTGTAACAATTCAGATTTTGTTCCTAGAGTTTCAATGCATCACAGTGGTGTCCTTGGTTCCATCAGGCTCAGGTTTGGCACAACTCAGCCTTGGTTCCATGTGATTCCATTCCATCCCCATAGGCTCTTGGATTCCATGAGGCCCTGCTGGGTCACACTGGAGCCTTGGTGCCATGTTTTCCCATGGGGTCACCATGGTCTGCAGCTTTCCATGAGGCCCCTGTGTAGAACAGTGGACACTTGCTTCCATGAGTTTCCATTCCATCAGGATGATCTCTTGCATTCCATGAGGCCCTGCTGGGTCACTCTGGAGCCTTTGTTCCATGTGTTCCCATTGTGACACAATGGTCTCCAGTGCTCTATGAGGCTGCACCGTGAAACTGTGGACACTTGGTCCCATGAGATTCCATGTTGTCACTGACAGGAAACTCCATAAACACCAGAGGTTTATGTGCAAAAAGGAGACAGAGGAGTCCTTCACCTTCATTTGAATAAAGGGAGAGTGTTCACCAGGGCACACACAAATGTGGGTTTTTCTCTCTCGAGGTCTCAGAGGGCTCAGACTCCTTTAATCCTAAACTCCCATCCCCATGTTGCCCTCTTCCTTTCCCCACTGGCCGAGGGACCAGGAAGGTACAGCCTTCCAATCCACCTACCCCCTATCCCCCCTTGACCCTGGCATTTCCCCCACAGTTCAGAAGTTCAGGCTTGTGCAGACCCTGCTCTGTGTCAGGAGCCAAGCTGTCTGGGCCCGGGAACAAACCTGCTGCCCAAAGTCAGCAGAAACCTCACAACCCATTTCAAAGCCCTTAACACCCATCCCTCCACCCATCCAATTCTTTGGAAAGACATCAGCACACATCTTTCCTCTCACATTGATGTTTCCTGTGCTACTGACAGCCTTTCAAACCCAGCCTTGGGCCTGCCCTCTCTGCTGTTGCAGTTCCATGGGCAGAGGTTGTTGTCTCTTGCCCCTTCCCATGGGCAGGCTGCTGTTCAGCCATCTCCAGCACAGCAGGGCCCCAGCCCACGGCACTGGCACCTGGCAACACAAAATCCATCACTCCAAATGGCCCCCCTTCCTCCTCCTCCTCCTCCTTCCCAGGCATTTGGCCCTGCCAGTGGGGTTTGCTGCTGGCTGCTGCAGGAAAACGGAGAGCCCTGTGACACTGTGGGGCACATGGAACCAAAGGGCCAAGGTGGCACCGTGGGGCCCCACAGAGCCAAGGACACCACTGGGACACTGCAGGGCCTCGTGCAACCAAATCTCCATTGTGACACTGGGGAACCTCCCAGAGCCCAGGAAACTCCTGGGACACTGTGGGGCCCATGGAACCAAGGATTCCATTGTGACACTGAGGATCCTCATGGAACCAAGAGACCCTGGTGACACTTGGGGACTGAGGAGACCATTGCTGAGACTATGGAACCTTAAGAAACAAAAATTCATGTCGACTCATGGAGCAAAGGCCTCATGGAACCAAAAAGTTCATTTGGACACCATGGGGCCCCCTGGAACCAAATCCCCATTGTGACACTACAGAACCTCCCAGAAGCAAGAGTCCATGGTGACACAACAAGGCCTCGAGGAATCAAGGAATGCAAAGGTCTAAACATTCCTTGCATGGTTCTGCCTTGCGGATGAGGAACCTGCCTGGTGGCAGCTTGTGCTTGGCACACACTTGAAAAGGGTTCCTGTTTTCAATGGTGAAATTCAGGAGTTTTAGATTGCTTCAAAAAGTAGTAACAGAGGAAACTCTCCCCTTGGCTGTGTGCAGCCAGTTCTCCAAGCAAAGCAGGTGCCAGGTGAGTGAGGATAGACAGGATGGGGTTAAGCAATGTGAGCAAGGTTTTCCACACAAGGTCAGACCTCAAGGCATAGCTTCACTGAGCAGACCAGAGCTCCTTAGATGAGACCCTGGATCAATATCAACCACAGAATGTTGCAATCACTTGTGCTCTAAACAGAACAGTAATAAAATACACCCTTGAAAATAGGAATGTGTATTTTTAGAAACTCTTGGAAATATTTCTCCATAACTGGGTTGAAAACCTTCCTCAAGAACTTTACCAGACCAAAGGGAAATCGAGGCAGAACCATGGATTGCCAAGAAACTCCTCAAGAATTCAGTCATAACTGAGCCCCAAAGTTTCTAACACCATTCATTTGTCCCACTGAGGAATAGGACAGAGGAAATGACTAAAATTAATCATAGGATGCACTTGTAAATCTTCCTCCTTAGGAGAACTCCTTTCTTAGTTTCAGGTCATTTTTTTTTTCTACATTTTGCAAATCCTTTTTAGATCCGGTTTTTTGGGTTTTTCTACATTCATCGAACCCTTTCTTATATCATGTTTTATCTACAAAGTCGTTAGTCCTGTTCCAAGACAGTGGGGTTGGTTACTTATTAAAACCCTTAAACTACAAACACCACAAAAGGGTTTCTAAAAAGCATCGATTTGGGCCCATTCAAACCCTTTAAAAATTTCCCTACTATTTTAAATTTTTTTCATTTTTTTTTAAACCATTTTTTCCCCCCTTTTGAGCACCCTTTCATTTTTTCCCAAGGATCTCAACTCTAAATTTTTTTCCTTTGGAACCGGGTTTGTTTTAAACCTTTTAACACCCTTCATGCTGCAGTGGAGGGGTTCAGTCCATTTCCTCGGGCCCAAAAATCGTTTTTCCACCCACCGACGAGTCTGTCGTTTTTTTTCCTTTGTGATGATCCTTAAGCCACTTGTATGCCCCCCCAAATTGTTAATAACAATATCGGGAATAAGTAGTACGTTTTGTATTAAGATAAATTTCCAAACCAAAACCTAACCCCCTTTATTTTAAACAAAGCTCCAAACCCAAAATTTGTTTTCCTGCCTCTTTTTAATTTCTTTGGGTTTTAATTTTCCCAACGGGACTTTAATTGAGAGAAATTTTTTTCCTACTTCAACTGAAACCCTTTTGGAATTTTGGATACAACAGTTTTAAATTTTGGGTTTTACTTAAATATCTACAGACTCCATTTTTTTTTCCCGTAGAAGCATGTCTAGGGTCATTCTGTTTTGTGGGGTCATTCTGATTCCCCCAAAAAACCCCTTTTTTGGGAAAAAAAAATTGAAAAAAAATTTAAAAAAAAAAAAAAAAAATTTTTTCCTTTAAAACCCCTTCCCTTGGGGGCGCTCCCAAATTTTTTTCCCCGGTTTGCCCTAGAAATTTAAAAACGCATTTCTTTGTTTTAAAAGTTGATAAAAGGGGGGAATAAGGATTCTAATACCCCCCAAAATTTTTTACCCACTGTCGGGTTCATGCCCATTAAATTTTCTTGGGTTTATGTCTCTCTTAGCCTTATGATTTGGGTTTTTTTTAATTTTGACTTCTTCCAAAAGGGGACATAATGTGGGAACTTCCAGAGTAATTTGTGAAAACCTGGACCATCTAAAGAAAGATGGGTGGCCATTGCCGTGTCCCAAAACCCACACAATTTCCGGGACCCTAATTGTACTATTTTTTAAAATTTTAAGGCAATTCCCTCTTCTTTCAAATTTTTTACTTTTCTGATAGAAATAATTAAAACTTTCTGCCTCGTTTCCTCCCTTTCAGTAAAAATTTTTACAGGAACAAAATTTGTTTTCTGTTTTCTGATATCACATGTAAAAAACCTGTTTTTGAAATTTTTCCTTTTTTTCATGGTTTTTCTTATTTCTTTTTGGCCATCCCTTTTGCCAGTCCCATTTGCAAATAATTTTGATTTCCCCTCTCCGCTCCACTGCAAAAACCAATTTACTTTACCTAGTAACATATTTTTCTAAAAAAAAGGCAAAATCCCCAATTTTTTTTCCAAAAACCCTTAACTCAGTTTTTTGTGTTTGATTTTGGCACTCAAGTTTTTGGGTACAAATTTTTTACAAATTCTTTTTTTTTGCGGAGGTAAAAACACCACCCCAAAATTTAAATTTTGAACCAACCCCCCAAAGCCGCTCCCAAACACCTTTTTCCTAGGATTTTGGGTTAAAAAATCGTCCCCCCCCACCCCTTTGGCACTGCCAACATTTGTGAAACTCTGGTGTATGTGAATTTTCCCTTTTTGATCCCCTTTTTTTTAGTTTTTCCCTCTTTTTTCTGCCCAGCACATGGTAAAAATCTTTTGCTGTTTGGGGGAATGGGAAAAAGGGTTTTAAAAAATTTCCCCCCCAGGGGTTTGGTTCCCCCTGCACCGGGGGTTAAGGGAAACAAGCTGTTTTTTTGAAGTATTCTGGCCCTTCCAAAGTCCTGATTAATCCAACTATTTTTTTTTCCTTTTTCAGGACCCCTTTAAAGGCCATTTTTGTACTATTTCTTTTCATAATTTTTTTTAAAGGGCTGTGTCAATTTTCTGTTTTTTCCATGGTTAAGGGCTTTAAAGGTGGGGTTTTTGTGTTTTGTTGTTTTTTTCCCAAAGAACTATTCCCATTTTATCTGGGTATAACAAGCTATTTTGAATTCTTACAAAACCATTTGTAAAAAACCCTTTTTCCCTTTCTTGTTACCTTTTCCATCGAAAGGGTATTTTTTTCCCTTTGGTATCCTTTTTCCAAACCATAACAAAAAACCGTTTTTCCCCCGATGACGTTCCCCTTTTTCCAGATTTTTTCTATTTTTTCGACTTCTTTTTTTCGGGTCCAGGGTGAACAAACAATTTAAAAGGGCACCCAAAACCCCCTTTCTAAAAACACTAACGGGCTTCTCGAAACAGAAAAAATGTACAAAACCCATTGGGGAAAACCTTTTTTCATTGAAAACCATAACAAATAATCAAAAAGGCTACTTTGCCCAAAAATCATTTTGGTGGGAAACCCCGCTTAACTTCCCATTGTTCGGGGCCCTTTCTTGATCCTGGTGTGATGAATCCAGGTTCGACCCCCTGAAAATTTTTGGAGGGCGTGAAGGTCGCGGGACACCGGGTGTGGACCTTTCCATATTCTCTCATGGTCTTTAAACCATTTTTTTACATACCCTGTCTCCGGGGCGGGATTTTGTAAACCGGGTTTTCTCCAGGGGTAATGGACGATTCCACTGAAAGGGTTCCCTTTAAAGCAGTAAAAAATTTTTTTTTAAAGAAAATAACAAATTAAAAACCCAAATTGATCTCCCTGAAATGGGGTTTTCCCTTTTAGTACATACATAAAGGGCTTCCCAATTCGAATCCGTATGGATTTAAAACTCCTAATTTTTCTGGGTTTTAAACCTAATCCTCAGAATCCCAAAGGTAAAGCTTGGGGCCCAAATTTGTATTTTTGCTTCTTACAAATTTTTTTAATTTTGGCCCTTTTTAAGTCTGATTCACCTTTCTACTTGACCACTTGATTGGGGCCTCCATGGGGTATTAAACCCCAGGATAATCTAGATTTTGGCCACATGTTGTACAATTCCGGCTACGAAGTAGTCCTCTATCGAGATATCCCCAAAAGGGGCCCCCCAAAAACCAAATCACCTCCTTAGGGGGGTTTTTAACTACTTCCTTACCCCGGGTTTTTTTCCCCCCAAGGGGAAATGCCTCGGCCATCCTGAAAATGCACACATAAACTAAAAGATACTTGTACCCTTGTCCCCTTAAAATTTTCAAAAAAAACCTTTTTTGCCAATATTTTCCTGTTCTGGCCCCCACCTTTTTTTTTCCAAATTGGGGATCTTTTTTTTCTTACTTTTGGGGGTTTAATTTTTCAGACAATTGGCACAGGGCCCTTCACCCCCTTTGCAAAGGGTTTTAACCCATCTGTTTGGGAAAAAAGTCTTTTTTTAAAAAATTTTACCAATGCCTCTGCCCCCCCAATGGCATTTTTTTATGCTCTTTTTCCAAATTTTTGTTTTTATCACTTTTGGGGGAACTACCCCCTTGCCCCGTATGGTTTCATACCATCCCTGGAATTTTTTTCGACCCCAAGAAAGGTTGCTAAATTTCTCATCATCGCTGAGTATTTTGGGTCTTCAGTCATGTGTGAACCCCCTGGGGTTACCTTAAAATTGGGATTAGTGGGCCCTTTTTAGTCCATATTTTAGTTTCCCCCCTCCCTGCAAAATGCATCTCCAGGCGGTTTTTCCTTTAAACCTTTTTCCCCTTTCCCTTTTTTGAGCCAAAAATGCATAACAGCAACTTTAGCAGGGTTGTGTACTGGGAAAACCCCAAAAAGGTTAAATTTTTTTTCCCCGGTTTTTTAAATTTTAAGTTCCCTGGGAACTCCAAAACCCTCCTCTTTCCAAAGGGGTCCATGGATATGGATTAAAACCAAAACATATTTAGAATCAGTCCAAAGTTTTTCCCTTTTCCTGTACTGAGAGTCAAGGGTCTGACCAAAAGGGAATAACTTCCCGCCTTTTGTGCAGACGTTCCGGGGTTAGAGCTTTTGCTTCAAACACTCCTTCCAAAGTGACTACTGCGTAAACCCCCCTTTCCCCGGTTTTCCCTTTTCTACATACTGGGTCCATCTTAAAACCAAATTTCCCCCTCCGGGTTTTCTAGGGGGAACCCTCCTTTAATCAATGCGACTTCATTTTACCTGCTCAATTGTTTTTACGCAGTCATACAGTTCTCCTCCTTTTGTTTTGCTGCGAAGAAATTCTGCTGATTGATACATTAGCCCTCTTTTTAAAACCCAAAGTCTCCTGTTTCCTCAGGGCCCGCTTGATACTGTAGCATCCCGCTGGGTGATAACCATTTACCCCCCTTTTGTTCCGGAAAAAAAAAAGGGCCCGTACCATAAAGGGGGACAAATACTTCAAACTTCTTCCCCCCGTTTTCAAATTTTCCCGGCTTTCCCGAAACAGGGTCACGTGGCCCAAAACGGGCCCCAAGCATGGCGGGCCCTCCACACTAACGGGATCTAACTGCTTGGAAAAAAATTTTCCCAACCGGCCCCCCGTTTCCAGGGTCCTAGCCTCTGTGTAGGAAATCCAAAAGCTAACCTCTGTCCCTTTTTAAATTTCCCTACAAAATTTAAAAACCTTACCTAAATCCGGCAAACCAAAACGGGGGTTCTTTCCAAAAGCCTTTTTTTAAATCTGGAATCGTTCTTCCCTTGCTGATTCCACTCCAATGGGGGGTTCTTTCAAAGCTTCATATAATGGATTTGCTAAAAGTCAAAAAATTTTAAAATCCCCCAAGCGCATCACCCCCCATTCCCCCGAAAGGATCCCTTTAAATTTTTGATATTCCTTGGTAAGGGAAACAAAAAAATTTCTTCTATTCTGTGAACCCCAAACCCTCTCGCCTTGAGTAATTTTACACCCAAAGGGAAATTAAAACTTTCTTTTACCAATTTTAGCTTTTTTTTTCCCCCTTTTAACCCGATTCCCCCGGGGTTTTCCCAGCATGTTTTTTTCAAAGCAATGGTTAATTTCAGGGAAACCCTTTTCTCTCTTCTTTTGGGGTAGGGGAATTCATCTACATACTGTAAAAAAGGGGAAGAAAAAAGGGGAAGCTTTTTCCTGGTCTATCTTCCCTTCCCCAGTTCTTTTTTGCCAAAAGGTTCCCCCCAAAATTGTGGGCTATTTTTTGAATCCTTGCGGCAACCGTGTTTCCCAAATAAATTGTCTTTTCCTTTCCCGAATCCGGGGGTTTTTCCCCCCAAAAAAACAAATATTTTCTGCTTTTTTTCCAATGCCAAAAAAGGGTCAGAAAAGGCATCTTTCAAATCAATCCCCTGTAAACCCCCTTTAAAAATTTTCCCCATACAAGTTAGCAAAGGAAAAATGGGTTTGGGCCCCTACAGGAAGTAATCCTTTTCTATGTTTTTAAGGGGCCCCTTTAAAACCTGCACTAGTCTGTACTTACCATTTTGGGGTTTTTGAACTGGGAAAAATAGGGGAAATTTTTTCTGATTTACAATTTCCCCGCAAAAAATTCCCCCGGGGGGAAAAATGAGGATTTAAAGTGCTTTCCCCCTTTTTTTAGCTTCTAGTTTATTGGATAATTTTTTAAAATTAAAAAACCCTACCGGGGGTGCTTTTTTTTCCCCAGTTTTACTACAAACCCGGCTGGGCAGCCTTTGATTTCCAGGGATTTTCCACTTCCCATACCCATGGCACAACTTTCTTTTTTCGATTTCTTTCGGAATTGGAGCTGGATCTTTAAATTTTTTTACTAAAATATTTTTTTTTCTATTTTTATTTTCAGGTATTTTTTATTTTTAAAAATCTTTTTCCCTTTTTTAAATATGATTTTTTTCATTTAGCAAGGGGCAATAAAAACCCCCGCCAATAGTGGAAATTGGGCAATTAGGCAATAAAAAAATTTTGACCAATTCCTTTGCCCCAAATTTTTTAAAATTAAATTTTAAAAAAAGGTCCCTTTCCCTTTCCAAATTTCCCTGTTGCTAAACCCAAATTTCTTGGAAATGTATATTTTCTCCCGGGTCCCAAACCGATTTTTAAGAACGAAAAGAGTTGCCCCCGTATCAACGGTAAAAAACTTTTTTTTTTTTTTCCCTCCACTTCTAAAATTACCCTTTGAATCCCTTCAGTCAGCTTTGATTCCGATAGTTGCCCAAAACTAATGCTTGCGCGACCAAACTTGTGACTGTGCAGGGAAATTTTCCCCGCCGCTCCACCCCCATCCCCTCCAAATTTCCCCTCCCAGCTCTGTTTGGAAAATTTCATTTTCCCCTGCCCCCATTTCCAGCAAAATGCACACGATTCGGGCCACCCCCTTGTTTTAAATTCCTGGTTTTTGGAATTCCCCGCCCCCGGGTTCAAAATCCAAATCCCTGGTTTTGAAAACCTAACCCCTTCCCCCGTCCCTCACCTCGTCCCCCCCACCTGGCCACTTTCCCCCCGTTCCCCCTCGACTGCAGTTGAAACACCGCTAAAATATTAGCTTGCTTCTTTGGGTGATTCCTTCTCTCTGTTAATTAAAACACTTTCCAAGCTAAAAATCAAGCATTTATCCAAATTCTTACTATCTTTTTCCCTCTAGCTTTTGCAACCTTCCGAATGTCCCCTGGAAATGGGGCCCCAAAAAAAAATAATTTTCCAAATTGGGAACTTCCCAACCATCCTCTTCTATACTAAAATTATGAATTTCTGAGCCACCCTTTTAAAACTTCCCGAAAGCCGAGGAAAACTCCCTTTCCTCTCCTGCCTTAAAGGGGTAAAAATTTTTACCAGTTTTTTAGTTTTTTTGGGATTCCCCGCCAATCCCTTCCAGCAAAAAATTCCCCGATAAAACTTTAATCGCCTCGCCTTCCCCAACGGGTTTAAAGGGGCCCACCCCCGGGTCTTCCAAGGGGGCTAAAATTTAGCCACGGTACCCCGCTTCCAAAAGGGACTCTACCTTCCCTACTCTTTTTTTTGAAACCTTCAAAACCATTTCTTCTCAGTGGGAAATCATAATGGTCCCCAAAAAAACCTCAATCAAATTTCCCTCTGGGCTTTTTCTAATGACCATTTTTACTACTCTAGCAAAACCCCTTTTGGGAAACCTCTCATAAATTTTTCCCGCGGGTTTTTTTCAAAAGCAAATCTCCTGGGGGAAAAGGGAACTTTCACATACCTCTTTCCCCCTGGGGTCCCACGTTTCCCTCAAAGACAATCAGACGATTCAGCCCTGATTTCTCCTTCCCTGTCTATCCTTGCACCCAAAGGGATTTTTGTATACCCCGGGGAGGAGAGGGGAAGGAGTTTGGTCTCAAATGCTGATGAAACGAGTTCTACAGGCACCCCCAATCTCTGATCCCTCCCCGCCCCTCGTCCCCTTTCCTCTTCATCACTTCGCTAATTCCCTTGGGATCGTTTTGGGGGGGCAGGCGGCCCCTGGGAGCTCTAACAAAGACAAATCTTCCTCTGGCCGAGAACCTAGCAAGCATTTACCACATCCAGACCCCCCCTTTTGCATTCCTGCATTTCTGAGTATTTTTGTTTCAATCCATATCCCGCACCCCCGTTGCCATTCAGTTTTCGTTTTAAACCTAAAACAAGCAAATAAGGATCTCATCCCTTTTTTTCCTGCTCCCCACAACCTTTAAAAGGGAATTACAGCATAATCTATGCTTCCATTTACGGGGCCATAACCTCACCGTTTTTCATACTGAGCCACCAACATTACAGAAATAAAATCATTTTATCTTTACTTAGTTCTTGGAAAAACCCTTATTTTTCCCAAAACCGTTTCAACACCACCCAAGGGAGTATTTTCGGGTATTTTACTTTTAGCCCGGGCCAGACCCTTTAAAAATTTTAAAAAGGGAAACATATTTTCCCCGACAAACCCAACTCACAACAAATACTTCCCTATCCCTGAAAAACAACAACTCAGCAACAGATCTTAATAACCAATAACAGCACAATAGCACACAAAACACACGTAACACACAATAAAAACCACATTAAAAACAGCAACAACACAACAAATTTTAAACCCTACCCCCCAAAAAATAACCAACCAACCAACTGCCAACTTCTCACGCCGCGAGGGCAAGTGCCCAACCCCACGGGCTTTCCCGCATTTCGGTCGGCCCTAGGGTTCCACCTGACGTCCTTAACCCAACCCGCGAGGGTCCGTCCCCCCCGTCTTATGGGGTTTTCCCCAAACCAAAAAAAAAAAAGCACCTTTTGGGGTTACCTTCGCAGTTGTCCTCAGGGGCAGGGTCGGGGAAAGAACCCCCATAGCCCCCGAGAAATTCCCGGTGCCGGCCGGAGCAGATCGAGCCGAACCCCCCACCGCCTTCGGAGTCCGCCGCGGTCGCCAAAAACGTTGCCCGAAAAAGAAATTAAAGACACATAACAACCGAAGCCTTTATTGCGGTGCTTTATGGGCCCGGGGGGCAAAGGGACCTTTCCCAAAGCCAAGCCCATTTTCAAAAAATTTTCCAGGTTTTTTATACTTTCCCCCACCATCCCCATCCCACCATACATTGTTTTTCTTTATTAAGCGAATTTTTCTTAGATCAGGTGCATTTTTTTTTTCTACTTTAAGCAAATCCTTCTTAGATCCGGTTATTGTTTTCTCATTCATCAACCTTCTTATATCATGTTTTATCTACAAAGTCTTTATCCCTTTTTCTAAAGACAGTGGGGTTTTGTTACTTATTTTACGCCTTGAACTCAAACACTCAGCAAAAGGTTTCTAACGCATCGACTACCCCGATTCAAACCCTTAGCAAACTACTACTACTTTTTTTTTTCAGTTTTTTTTCAAAAAGCTGACTGCAATCAGCGCCAACCCCGGGGGACTTGAAGCAAGGGAAAAAGATAAGGACCCGGGGGCTTCCTGTTTTGCAACAGCCCCAGGTGGTTTTTGGAGCTGGGGCCCAGGACCCTCAGGCACTGAGAGAGTGTTAAAAAACTTCTCAAGAACTTGAATTTAAAACTCCAAAGATTCTGTAAATATTAATGGGCCCCCCACTGGGGGACAAAACTGAAAAAGGGGTTCCCCAGGCCCCGGTAGAGCAGAACACTGGAGCATGTAAAAGGGGGGACAAAAAAGGGGAAAGGTGCTGAGAGCCAAACAAATGGATGCATTTGGGGAATGCCAAGGGCCAAAGGGGCTAAACCCCAGCCCCCTGCAAGGCAGATCCTGCCCTTTCCCCGTGCTCGGGGGCTCTGCCCTTGGGGGGCACAAGAGCAGGCGGGACCCAGGACATTTGTGCAGCGCACCTCTGGTCCACCCCTCGGAGCCATGGCTGCTGACCCCCCTTGCCCGGGCTGATTTTTGGCTGTGCCCCTCCATCCTGCTGCGGGCCAGGGCCTTTCGGCCAGGGGCCAGCCCTGTGCGGCCCGTGCGGGCCCTGAGGCTGGCAGAGCCCGGGCAGGGGCTGTCTGTGCAGCCCCACAGGGGCGTGCAGGACTGGAAGGCTCCCCCAGCGGGAGGCCATGGGCACAGACCCCCCGGGGCTGCTCGGGGCCCCCGGGCAGGGGGCCGTTCCCAGCCGCACGCTCCGGCTGGGCTGGGCCTGCACGGGGGCTGTGGCACCAGGGCTGGGCCCCACACGGGGGCACAAGGGGCCAGGGACCGCTCCCGGGGCTGCCAGCAAGCCGGGCACACACAGCAATTGCGGGCACTTGCCTGCCTGGGCAGGCGGGCTGTGCCACAGCAGAGCTCGCCCCTTCGCTGCAGAAAAACCCAAAGACCCCAAAGAGCCCCGGGGGCTGTGGGGGAGACCAAGGCTCAGCAGCACAGGCAGGGCTGCTGGGGAGGGCAGGCATTAAATTTGCAGCAAACACAGCTGGCGGGTCTCTCTCCCCTCAGCTGCTCTCACAGAGACCCAATCCCGCCGTACCTCCGGGCATGGGGCCCTAAAAAGGGGCACGCCTTTTCATGGGCCACAGCTGATGTCTGCCGGGAAGGGGGAAACATTTTTTTAATAATTGACATTTCATAACATACCAGCACTTTTTTACTATCTCGATTCCCCGAGCCTTTTAAAAAATGGCACATTTTTGTCACACAGAACAAGAATTTCCGGGATCACGGGTTCTTCCCCTGAGGCAGAAAAGAAAGTTGTTTTTTTCCCTCTTTTTTTTTCTACCAAACATTCAGTAAATATTTCAGGGCCCTCTTCCTGCACTTTTTCCACTCCCTTTTTTAAAGGGCCTATCAAGGACTCTCTTTTACAGCAGCGGGATTAGCCTTCCCCATTGCACACAGATTTCCACTGCAGCTGTTCTTTCCAATGCTTCCCCCTACTGATACCCCTTTGAGTTTCGGGCAGTTGCCAGTTTTTCAGAATTTTTATGCAACCCCTTATCAGCACTTTAGTTTTATTTTCATCTTTTGTATCACTTCTTCTTATTTCTTTGCATAAAATCCTTCCTGAGGGTTTTCCGGGGGTTCAGTCGTTTCTGGCACCACTCCGAGCGGGGGGCAGCAGTTCTTTACTCTCCAGGGCCCCCATCCCTCATAATGGGGGGGGGGTTTTATCCTCTTTTAATGGGCAACTGTTAAAAACCGGGTGGGGCAGTTTTCTTTACTTTTCCATGGTCCCTTCCCCCATCCGGGAATATCTTTTTTTTAATGGCCATTGATCTCCCTGCAGGACGATAAAATACACCCCCCCCATTGGGAATGCCCGCCCGGGGGGGGGGGAGCCAAGCTTTCCTACCTGGATAAAAGCTGAAAATTTGGAACACCAAGGCAGCCATTTCCAGGGGGTTCCCCAAAGGGGAACACCAGCTCATCTAACCACCACTGGACCTTCAAGGGAAACGCACCCTTCTACGGGATCCCTGCTTCAACAAACCACATCGCCACCCGGATGACTGCAGCCCCCACTGCTCAACGCTAAAAACACCCTGACCCCAGGTGTCAGGTTGTGTTTTACATTGTGTTTTTTTTTACTGTTGCTTTTCCCCTAAATTTTCTTAGAAAAAAAGTGTTATTCTATTCCTACATCTTTGCCTAAGGGGCCCCTTAATTTCAAACTTATAATAATTCAGAGTGGGGAGGTTTAAAATCCCATTCCAAGGGGGGCCCCGCTTCCCACAACCCCTTCTTTAAACCAGAATTTGTCTTTCCCCAAAAAATTTTTTTCCATTCAAACCCCTTGCCGGTGGAGAGGAGGGGGCTGTGAGGAAAAAAAACATTCTCCGGGACACACAGCAGGTGAGGAAAAAGTCACTCCCCCCTTTTCCCCCCCCCTTTTCCCCCCCCCACCCACCCCAGGGCCCGGCGGGACAACCCCCTGCTAAAACCTGTCCGCTGGGACAGACGGGGGATCCCCTTTTCCCCTTGGCTGTGGCACGGGGCAAATCCCATCCTCCTTTCCTTCCCCCCACACGAGCGAATGGAGACCAGGGAGGTAAATCCCCACAGCAGAACCCATGGAAAGGCCTTTTTGAGCAGCTCCCAGGCAGAATCCAACCAGGGGGAAAACCCCCAGAACCCCACAGGGGGGGGGGGATCCAAAACCATCCCAGAGTGCTTGAGGAGAAAGACCCACCCTGTGCCGGGAAGGGGACAGAGGTTCACCGGGGCCTAAGGGAGCCCATGGGGAGCTTCATGATGGGAACCCAAAAATGTTTGGGAAGGGGAAGAGCTTCACCGGGACTTCAACCTGCTCCGCCACCAGACATCCACACCGGGGAACAACCCCCCGACTGGGGGGATGGGGGGAAGACTTTCAGCCGGGAGGTCCCCCTGATCACCCACCACACATCCACACGGGAAAACGGCCCCCCACAAGTTGGGGATGGGGGAAGACTTCACCCCGGAGGTCCGCCTATCCCCACCAAACATCCCACTGGGGAAAGGCATCCCCATGTAGGGAATGGGGGGAAGGGGCTTCAGCCAAGGTCCCACTGATCATCCCCAAGATCCACACTGGCAAGGCCCCTACGGTGCTCTGAGGTGGGAAGAGGTTCCAGACCACTCCATCCCCTTCTACCCAGCGGATTCACAAGAGGAGAGGCCCTTCCGCTCCCCCGACTGCGGGAAGGCTTAAACGCAAGACCACCTCACCGGGCCCACGCACCACCTGGGGAGAGGCCCTGAGAGTGTCCCCATGTGGGAAAAGCTTCTCCAGGAGCCCCTCACTTGCCCAAAAACACCAACAGACCCACCATAGGGAAGCCCGGGGATCCCTGACGGGGGGAAGATTTTGTGTGCTGCCCAAATCCTTTCCCCGTGGGGGGACCCACATTGGGCAAGCCCGGGTGCCCCAAATTCCCAGTGACCCATTTGGGACACACCTGCCCATTATCCTTTTTGGGTTTGCCCAAATTTTCTTCTGTTTTTATTTAAAACCCCCTTAAAAAACCCTTTTGAAATAGACTAAAATAAAAGGAATTAATCAAGAGTCTAAAGTCTCCCCAGTTCCAGGTTTTTTGAGGGACATTTAGTTGGGGCGTTTTCGGAAGATTGTGGTTCTGATTTTAGGCATGTTTCCACCTCTTTGCTTTCCACAAGCCAAACGGTTTGGGTCGTCACCTCAGAAGCCCCCATCCCACTGAAAACAACTAACCTACCCAAAAGGCTCAATCCCAGCCAAAAAGGGCGGTTGTCCCCCCTCCAAGAAACTCATCCCCCCCAAAAATTACTCCATTCACTCCCCCAGGGTAACATGGATTGGGAAGAATTTGGGAGGGGGGATTCAAATTTGAGGGGTGGGCGGGGGGGAGTATTTTAATAGTTAAAAAACTTTCAAAATTATTGATTTTGCCCCATTCTTTTTCATCATCCCTTCTTTTCAGGGGCCACCTTCTCACGATGCTCTTTTGTCCTCCTTTTCTCCCCGCCTTTTTTTCCCTTCCCTTTCTCTCTCAGGATCTCCCTTGCCCGGGGGCACCCCAAACCAAAGACCCCCCCCCCCGATTTTTCCAAACCAGACTACAACCCCCCAGGGGATTAATTATGAAGGCGGGCCCAAATGTCACTGAAGGTCTTGCCCATTTGGGCTTTTGCTCCTTTTTTAAGAGTTTTGCCTTCAAGGGCAGGCCCACTTTCATTGCTGGCAGCGGGAATTTCCAAGCCTGTCCGTTGTGCCAGGTTTGTCAGAGGGCTTTCCCCCGAGGCCCCCGGGGTGCTGCTCCTGCCAGGGCCTGCCAAGGACTGTCAGGGCAGGGCACAAGGCCCTGAGGCCCCTCGGGAACCCAGCACCAGTGGCACACGGGGGGCCCCAAGGACCCAGGACCTGTGACACCAAGGGGTGCCAGGAAACCCAAAAAAAGGGCATTGTACACTGGGGGCCAAGGGAATCAGGGAACCATTGGACAATCTGGGGCTTCAGGGAAAACCTGGGGACCCCGATTTGGGCTGGAGTGTTGATCTCGGGGGGCTGGAAGGCTCGCAAGGGCCCGGGCCCGGCTGGACCCAGGCCCAAACCCCAAACAAGGTGGGGTTTAAAAAAAGTCCCCAGTGCCGGCTCCGCACTTGGGCCACAAAAAACCCCGCATGGCTACACTGGGACAGAGTGGCGGAGAGCAGCCAGGAAAAGGGGGACCTGGGGACGATGGACAGCAGGTGGCCATGAGCCAGCAGGGGGCCAGGTGGCCCAGAGGGCCCAAATGGCTCCGGGGCGGGGTGGGAACAGGGGGCGCAGGAGCAGGGCAGGGAATCTCCCCTTGCTGGGCTTTTGGTTTGGGGCAGCACCTCGAGTGTGTGTCCATTCTGGACCCCCAATTTGGGAAGGCCATGGGGGGGCTGGAGCATGTCCAAGAAGGCACCAAGGCTGGGGAGGGGTGCTGTGAGGAGTGGCGGGGGACTGGGCTTGTTTTCCCCCTGGAAAGGGGGCTCGGGGCACACAAGGGGTGTCGGCCAGGTTGGACTTGATGATCTCCAAGGTCTTTTGCAACCGGGCGAGTCGGGATTCCTAAAACCCAACCTTGGGTTTGCGGATGACCCGGGCCTCCTCGCAAAGGTCACACCCCGGGTCCCTCAGCTTCCCTCCAGTCCCCAAACCCCATGCGTCAGTGCTCGAGCCTCTCCAGCCCTCTCAGGCCCACAAAAGGAGCCCCCACGGGCAACACAGCACCCAGATGTGCCCCCCTGCCTGGGTCCCTCTGGCACCAGCAGCACCAGGCATCGGAGCCTGCAAAAAATTCCTGCAGCACTTGTGGGATGTCCTGCCCCCCAAGGGGATTTTCCCATGGTGCCAGGGAGGAAGTGAACGGGGGAGTGGGCCAAGAGGAGAGGGCAAACAGGCAGGGGCGGGGGCAGGGCAGGGAACAGGGTGGGCAATGGAAGCAACGTCCGGGAAAGAGTAAAAAGCAAAGTGAATAAAAGGGAAATCTCAGGGCAGTTTGGGGTGGCTCCCTGTGTCTCGGGCGGGCCAACCGCAGCGCCCCGTGGAGTGACCCCCTAATGAAAAGCGGGCCCCTAAAGAGAAAGGGAGCATTGCAAAATAGCAAAGGCCCCGACCCCCTAAAAAGGGAAAAACATTTTTTGGTTACGGCAAGGAAAAAGGGCCCACATTCTTTGAGGTTTTTTATGTAATCTTTTGGAACCCATTGGTTTTTGTAACCCCCCACACCCACCTATAAAACCCTATAAAAACCTCTGATTTTTCCCCCGATTTTGGGAAAATTTCTCTCACTGGTCCCCTTTGCTGGCTGTTTGCAAAAATTTTACCCCCTGGGATGGCCACACGAGTCCCTCATCCTCTCTCCCGGGGCCGGCTGAAAGGGGGTTTTGCCTTGCGGGATCACAGAGCTGAAATCACTAGCGAACTCACGGGCTAAATCGCTATAGCCCCCGGGGCTACACCCTGCTAAGGCACCCCCGGGCAGCCGGGGGAAAAAGCCGCTGGCTCCCTGGAAGCTTCTCTGAGGAGATACCTCCTGGGGTAGCCCCGGGCATCCTCCCCTGATACCTCCGGGCCCCTTCCTGCGCCGATTTTAATCATCTGGATATTTCCACCAAAGCAAGCGCACCTGTTTGAACAGGGTTCAGTATAAATTCACATGACCCACAGACCCACACCTCCTGCTCCCCCTTTTCCCCCCCACCTCCACCCTCTTGCATTTTTTTTGCCACACCTCGGGGCAGTTGGGGGGGGGGGATTTCTGCAGTGGAGATGGTCTTTTGATGAATTAAAGACGTTTACCTCAGTGCTGCTCATGACCTGTGCTTCGGGGCACCAGTGGGGGTTTGGGGCTTTTCCCTGGGCATTTTTGTTCTTCCCAAAAATAAGAGCTTGTTTCTCGGGCCCAAACCCACACGGGTCTGCTTTATTGAGTAGTCGCTTTTCCAGGCCTGAGCTTCTTTTTTTTCTAAGCTCTTTTTTTCCTTTGGGGTTTTAGGTTTCTGAAGTTTGTTTTCACAGCTTGAAAAAAAAACACGGGTTTTATAAACACCCTGGATTCACACAGCCCCTGTATGCTATGCCCATTTTGGAGTCACACATCCCCCCAAAAATGTCTGACGAGGGTGACGGAGGGGCTGTGAGTAAAAGAATAAAATGCTGGAAAAACAACGGGAGGAAGGGGGAGTGACGGGGATCCCCGGGGAGTGACGGGAAGAAAGGCCAGGCCCGGGGCTGGGTGATGGGGGGGCCTCGGGGTGCGCAGGGAGCGCTGTGACCCTGCGGGCTGCTGGAACCAAGGGACATTGGGACCCTGTGTGCCCCCCCCCGTGGGGTGTTTGGGGAGTCCTGGGGTCCCGGGGCAGCAGAGCAGAGCCCCTGGCTCAGGAGCAGCAGCCCCCCAGGACACCTTCGGGCAGGGGGCGGGGGATGGATGCCCAGGGGGAGGGGAAAACCCCGGGGCCAAGCCCCAAGGTGGCACCGGCTGAGGGCGGGCAGGAGGGGAGGCGGGGGCTGGGATGGTGCTGGGGCTGCCCAGAACTGTGCCGGGGCTGGGACATCACGGGGGCTGTGTGACTCACACCCAACTGAGGGAGGGCAGGAAGATTCCCCACCTTTGAAAGATTCAGGGGAAAAAGAAGAATGGCCTGAAGCCCCCCCAACCCAAAAAACCATGAAGGGCCAGGCACCCAACACGCAGGACAGTGAGGGGCGATTTTGGGCCACAGGGTGAGGGCTGCTGCCCGGGCCCCCCCAACCCATCCCATCCCATCCCTCCCATCCCTCCCACCCACCCCAAACCCCACCCACCCCCCACCCACCCTCCCATCCCTCCCACTGTCACATCCCAGGGACAGGAACAGAGGGGCCGGGGGCTCCCCCAAGGGGCCCGTGCTCCATCCCGGGCCATCCCGGTGCTCTCCCGGGCCTGCAGAGTGCAGGGCGGGGCTGGTTCTCCGCCTCCCCACCCCCCTCACTCTGCGCGCTCGCCCCTTTGCCAGCTGCAGCCGGGACCGGGCACAACAGCAAGAACCCACCCGGGCTGCTGGGCTTTATGGCCGGTACCGGGCCATCCTGACCTGGGCCCCAAGCACCCTCTTGAACTTTCAAGGGATATTGAGTCTTTTTTCCCCCTCCCTCCCCTTCTCTTGCAGTTTTTTGGGAGTCTCATAGGCACTCGACATAGAAAGGGGAACACCGGGTGACTGGGGGTGCAGCAAAGCCCACCCATCCCCATCGACCTGCTCGCCCCCTCAGCAGTGTTTTTTTTTCAAGGTTTTTTCGAGTGCAAGGAAGTAACAGTCTGTAGTCAGGGGGGTTTTTGGGCCCCACAGGGATCAGTGGTCCTCAACGAATCTGATGGGGCCCCCGCCTTTGAGGCCCCCAGTTGGGGGAAGGGCATTTTCGGAAAGGGGGGGTTGCTCCCTCTGATTTTGGGGCACCCCTGTCTTGGGGAACCCCCGGTTTGTCCCACCCCAATGAAAAGGCGGTTGCCACCTCTGACGGGGGCCCCCCCCCCCTTTTTAAACACCCCCGTGGTCTGACGGGGCAGGATTCCAGTTACCCAAAAGACACCTTCCCAAATGGCTGCAGGGGGCCAGCCCGAGCCCCCCCCCCGCACGGGCCCACCCTCCACTCCCCCTGCACGCCAGGGCACCATGGCTCTTTCACCGGGGCACCCACAGCGCCCCAGCCGTGGTGCTGTGGCTAGACCCGACACACAGCTCTGGTCCCACAGAGCTGCAGCCATGAGTGGGACCATTGGGTCTCAGGAACGGGACTGAAGAAAGTCTTCCAGCACTGCTCAGTGGCTGGGGGAGGGCCCCTGCACAGAATTTACCCTGTGGGGACAACACAGATGTCTTTGGCCTGGCTGTGAGTTCGGGAAAGGGCCTTGCTCCCGGGAAGGCGCCTCTCAGCACTCCCCATCCTCCTTCCCCCCCTGATTCCCTGTCTTGGGGACTGGCGAAAACCCGGGCAGGGGGAGCTTCAGGGCACCAGGGCTGGTGCGGGGCCCCTGCCTCTCCCCCGCCCTCTCCCTGCCACGCTCGGGGCCCCGCCACACCCCACAAAAACCTCGCACTGGCGCCTTTTTTTGGGGCTTTTGTCCTTGAGGGAAGCAGGGTGCTTTGGAGATTTTTTTTCCCCCCTGCCCTGGTGCCCAACCATTTCCATGTCTTCCCCCGCCTCCTTGGGTCTTCTGCCCAATGTTTTTGGCACAGAAAAAGGTAGCGAGGGGTCAATAACTTTGAGAGAAGCCAAAAGGGCCCCCACCTTCCACCACATCAACAGGTTTCCCCTGCCTGCCCAAATTGCCCCCGCCCCATGGCCAGCCAATGCATTCTTGTGGAGGTGAGCCTGATGGGCCCTGCTCCCCACTGAGCGCCTCCCCCCTCGCCCCTCGTAGCTCAGCGCCGGGAACGTCCCACCCCGTCGCTGCCTGGCCCTCCCTGGCTGTCGGGCTCCCTCCCCGGCTCCCGTCACTTTCCCTGTGCCTTTCAGGCCTGGATTGCCCAGACTTGACTAATATGGTGGCATGCCGAAGATCATGTCGAGGCAGCTGCGAGCGAGTGCAGGGAGAGGCGTCCCGGGGCTGAGAGGGCCTCGTGGTGCTCAGCAAGGATCCCCCGTGGGAGAAGGGGGGGCGCTGAAGCTGCAGGGGAAAACACCCTTGGGCTGGCGGGGTCGCCTGGGGGAGCTCTCCCAGCTCCCCCTCCCGGCTCAGTGCCTGATGCTTTGGGGCAGGGCCCTTTGGGCCCCTGGGGTCTGAGGCAGCAAGTTGGCAATTCACAGACCTGTGTTCCACCAGGAAGAAAATGCGCCCCTGTCTCGAAGGCTTTTTGGGGCTTTTGAGTGAAGCAGACGGAGAGGGGTTTCCAGCAGGGCCCCTCTTTTTTTTGCCAATGTCTGCGCAAAAGACATCATATATTCAACATCACTTTTCCCCAAAACTGGCTGAGTCCCTCCTGCCCCTATTTGAACCACGTAAGGGTCGTCCCCCAAACTCGGCCACGGGCGCTCCCCTGGGGCACTTTGTCCCCGTGGATTTTCAGGGCCCGTTCCCAGGGGGGCCTAGAGTAGTGGTTCGGTCTTTTCTTTCCTCCAGACAACACCATGTTACTGCTCTCCATTTACCCTTCTTAAGGTGAGGGGTTTTTACTGGAAGAGGGAAAGAGAATTTTGACCGAGCCTGCTCCCACTCTTCTTGCACTGCCAGAGGAACCCGTGTGTGGCACAGGGGAGGTTTTTTGTGATGCTGGGTCCCCTGGAGGGGCTCGCTGCCTCCTGCCCTGGTGCCTTTGGGGTGCAGCCTCCTCCACCCTGGCACAGGGGGGGGTCGTGTGCCCGGGCTGTGGGGGCCCTCTCCACGCTCTGCTGCCCTCCGGCTTTTCAGGGAAACACGCTTGTGCACCAAGTTTTCCCGAAGAGGGAAGGGTCTCCAAAAGCTGTAAGGGGGGGAGGGTGGACGTTGGGCAAGTGCCTGGAAAATACCCCAAAAAACGCCCTCCCCTGTTGCCCCTTTTGTGGGGGCTGGGGACGTGCCCCGGCCCCCGCCCTCAGCCCCGGGGCCCTGGGCGCTGCTGCCGCCCCCTCACAGCCCTGCCCCCGGGCCCCCCCGCCTGCGGCCGGCGCCCGGGGGGGCCCTCCGGGCACGGGGCCTGTGGGCCCCAGGGGTGGCACGCCCTGGGCCCAGCTGGCCGCGGGGGCCCGGGGCAGCTCTGTGTCCCGGCATGCCGGGGGGCCGAGGGGCACAGGGAGAGCTCCAGCCCCAGGGAGGGGGAGGGGCAGCGGGCTGGCAGCGGGACTGGGGGACTGCATGCCTGCCCCGGCTGCGGAGACTCGTTTGCTGTGTGGACGAGGGGGGGGTGTGGGCAGACACACGGGATATCGGACACGGGCAGGTTTTGGCTAGACTTTCTAGCGACCTTTGGCAAAGCGTCGCTGGCCATAGCAAAGTTTGAAGGTGTTCCCTGGCAGGAAAATCCCTCAGGTCTCTGCAGATCAGGGTCGACCAAGGCTCCATCCTCTCTGTTCCCGGCCTTGAAGCCCCAAGGGAAATACCCAGCCCATCCCCCTCTAATGTGAAATCAAGCCCACTTTTGTCCGAGTGCGAAGAAGTAGTCACTTTCAGACCAGTAACCATGTCCCATGAACACACAGGGGCACACTGAAGAGGACACCATATCCAAATGTTTCTGGGGCTCCAGCAAAGCGAGATCAGCACAGCTGACCTGTAGAACTCGCATGCCTTCACCCTCTCCCTGTTTTTTAATACTCACTCCGTCCAAAACCCCCAACCATGTCCGTCCCCTGTTTTTCCTTTTGCTCCCCTCCGTTTGAAAATCCAAATCTCCAGCCCCAACATTCCCAACCCTTTTCCCTCCCAGTCCCCCTTTTTTCTTTTTTTTCCCATCAATAAACATTTCACTTCTTCACTTACCCCAGTCCATGGAGCTGAACAGCACAAATCCAAACCCTGGGGCCCCACAGGCCCCTCCTCCCCTTTCCCTTCCCGCCGTGTTTTGTGCAGAGAGGCAGAGAAAGGGCAGATTAGGCGGAAAGGGCCCTGTGCTGAAGGTCCATTCCCCAACACTGTGGTTACAGTCTGGCGACACACGGAAGGCCAGGAGTGGGACAAGGAGCCGTTGCCGGGGAGAAGTCATGTCTAAGGCCCTGCCATTTTGCTCTGCTGCGTTGTCTTGGTTTAATATAAGTCTCAAAATCAGGAGGGTCCCTTGGAATGGGGAAAAGGAAACCCCCCCCTTTAAGTTATTATAATTTTTAATTAAGGCTCTCAGGGGAAAGAGGGAATAGGGAAAACCCCCTTCTTTGGAGAATTAAAAAAAAAAAGTGAGTAAAACTGTCCTGGGTTATCGAATTGTATCCCCATCGTCTGTTTAAATCAAAAAAAAGTTCTGCACCTTTTAAACTGGATTGAGTGCAGGGGAAAACATGGAATGCTAAGGCAGTTTTTTCAAAACATCAAGATAAGAGTTTTCAGCTTTCCTGGGCACACACGAGTGTCGTCTGCAGTGTGGGTGGTGGGGGGGGAGCTTTCCTTGCTTTTTGTTATTTTTTTGGGGGGCTGAAGCAAGAATTCTCCAACTGTGAGGGTTTTTTTTTTTTTTTCCTTGGAACTGTTTGAACCCGCTCTGAAATAAAACCCCCAGAGCACCAGAGCTCAACCCCCGTGGCCCCCCCGGCCTGGGCCCGGGGCCCGGGATTTCCCCGGCCAGGGGCTGACACAGACGAGGGGCCGAGCGCACCCACGCAAACCCTGGATTTTGTCATCTCAGCGAGGGCGGGATTTTTTTTCTTTGGAAATTTAAAATTTTTTTTTTTTGACTGTTAAATAAACACTTTTTCCACTTCCCTAAGGAAAAATCTTCCTAAGCAGTTTGGGGGGGCCGTTTGGGTTTGTTTCTGGAGGGACCCATTCAAGGTTTCTTCCCCCAAAATTTTCCTTAAACCAGGGCAAATACAAAAACCAAACCCATGACAGAAAATGTCAGAATACAACCGACACTCTTGGCTCCCGGGGGCGTACAGTCCAATCAAATGGGGCTGCAACCTTCTGGAGTGGCAGATTGTTCGTTGAAGCATGATCCTGTAAAAAAAATGTTGAATCCTCGAAGGGCCAGTGCGTGTAGATAGGTCTGTCCCCCTGAGAATCCAGTGGCAAAGGCTCCTGGTTCCAATTTTCAAATTTTTTTCCCGTAGGAATGCTTGGGTCTTCTCCATGGGGCACCTCCCAGTGGATGATTAATTTTTATCATCCTGCAGGGGGACTCAAAGGCCCTTAACAGAAAATACTCTGTGCCTGAGGGTGGGGTCCCCCCCGGAAAGATAAAAAAAACTGCCCCCCCTTGTTTTTTAACAGCCGGCCCCCTTTAAAAAGGGTTGCCCCAACCCCACCCCCGCCCCAGTTCAACAGATGTACAGAATACAGACTTTGGGTTCACCTTTTCACTGCAACCCAAGACGCTGTGCAAAGGACAGATAATGAAAACAAAAAGGAAGGAAACTTTAGGTTTTTCTGGTGGGGGTTTACCCCTTCAAGGGAAAAATGGATTGGCCCCAAACCATGGGGGCTGACCTTGAAAGAGGGAAATACCATGGCGGGCTGTTGCTTTGGCTGCAGTGGCATCACAAGCCATTGCAAACCTCATCTCTCCTGGCCAATGTAGATGACATTGAATGGAAAACTCCCCCTCCAGGGGGGAAACTCGGCCTGGTTTTGGGTGGAGGGGGAGAAGGACAAAAAACAGGGATCCCCGAAGGGCCTGCCGTCCCCTCCCCCCCTGATGGAGCACCAGCTCCATCCCTGCTGCGCTCATCACTTTTCAAACCCAAACCAGAGGTTGGTAAGTATTCTTTTCAACAGAACTAATAAAATAAAACTTGCTTTGCATCACAAGAGCGTTTCAGAATTTTGTGCAGGGAGTCCGCAGAATCGAACCCTGGAAAATTTAAAACCAACTTGGTAGCTCTAAGCCCCCAGAAGGTTCCAGGGAGGGATGCACAAAAGGGAAAGGGGCTTGGAAGCTGGAAGTTTTCAAGAAGACTTCCTGAAAGCACAGCAATGCCCTCCCTACACAGGGGTAGGAAGGGGCAGAAACCAGAGACCCTCAGGATTTCCCTTTAAAAGGGACTTTGGGTGTGCCTAAAGCAAAGGAAGCCACACAGTGGCCCGGACACGGACCGGGGACCGTGCCGGTGTCTGGGGCGCTGTCAGCAGTGCGGGATCCTGGGGGCATTCTGGGCCCACAACTGACAATGACAGCCCCGCCTCAAGGGCCCTCAAAACCCAAACCCAAAAACCAGATGGAGGGCACCCTTCCAGCCCCCTTGGGGACACAGCAAAACAGCCCCTGCTGCTGCTGCTGCTCTTTCCTCTTTAACCTGGTTTGGCTGTGCTGAGGGCAGAGCCACCAGGCTGTCTCGTCTCCAAAGCCCGTTGGGACGGGGAGGGAAAAATGCTGTGACACGGTGAAAGTCCTGGCGGTTCTGGCAAGAGCACCTGGGAACAGGGCTCTGCTCCTGGGCCCGGGAACACCCCCGGGTTTTCTGCCCGTGCCCGCACACAGCTGGGGGAGGAAGAGGCACGGCAGCTCGTGTTTGAGAGGCCTGGGGGGCACACTGAACTTCCCCCTGGGGGCAAAACTGGGGCAATGCCAGGTGGATCCTGCCTGAGAGGAAGAAGGGAAATTTAGCCCTGCCAGGCTTCTTAATGTGTCCCCTTTCGTTTTCCCAGGAAAGCTGCACATTTGGCAATGCCTTTTGGGGGAAAGGGGGGTTTCTTCCCAAGGCAAGTGCTTCCAAGGAGCTCCCATGAGGGCGGTGCAAGTGCCCCCTTTAGCTCTCTCTGGGCCCTTTATTTCCCTTAGGCGGTTGAACTTTTCAGAGGGGGAGGGGGAAGGAAAAGGGTGGAAAAGCAGTGTCACCCAAGCTGCTCTGGACCTGCAGAGATAAAATTGCCCTAACAACCCAACTGGACCAGCCCAGGACGTTAGAGACAGAATGAACAAGTTCCCAGGTTAGAGACAGTCAGTTTTTTGGCTGGGTTCTTTTTGCTTTGCTTTTGCCTGGCTTCTGCTTTTGCTCCTGCTCTGCTCTTGCTTTTTCTTCTTTTCCTTTTTCTTCGAATTACTTGAACCTGCTTTGGACTGGGACCTGAGAAACCCCAAGAGTTTGCACCTTGTGGCCTGCAGCAGCCATGCCCAGCACTGGAGGGACTGACAACAGAGTGACCACCCACAAGAAAGACTTTCTGAGTTTGTCCTTTTTTTCAGAGCAGTGAAAGAGTGTTGTCATCTGGTATAGTTCATTTTGTGTGCTGGGGGCTGCTGTGCCTGTTAAATAAGCAGGTTCTTTCCACGTCTCTCCGAGGAATCCTTCCCAAACCTGCTGGGGGAGGGGCCGTGTGGGTTTGCTTTCTCTAGGGGTTCCCTTTTGGAGGTTTCCTCCCAAATTTGTCCTAAACCAGGACAAGTTTCCATTCCACCACAGTGGTCTCTTGGATTCCAGGAGGCCCCTCTTTGTAACAATTCAGATTTTGTTCCTAGAGTTTCAATGCATCACAGTGATGTCCTTGGTTCCATCAGGCTCAGGTTTGGCACAACTCAGCCTTGGTTCCATGTGATTCCATTCCATCCCCATAGGCTCTTGGATTCCATGAGGCCCTGCTGGGTCACACTGGAGCCTTGGTGCCATGTTTTCCCATGGGGTCACCATGGTCTGCAGCATTCCATGAGGCCCCTGTGTAGAACAGTGGACACTTGCTTCCATGAGTTTCCATTCCATCAGGATGATCTCTTGCATTCCATGAGGCCCTGCTGGGTCACTCTGGAGCCTTTGTTCCATGTGTTCCCATTGTGACACAATGGTCTCCAGTGCTCTATGAGGCTGTACCGTGAAACTGTGGACACTTGGTCCCATGAGATTCCATGTTGTCACTGACAGGAAACTCCATAAACACCAGAGGTTTATGTGCAAAAAGGAGACAGAGGAGTCCTTCACCTTCATTTGAATAAAGGGAGAGTGTTCACCAGGGCACACACAAATGTGGGGTTTTGTCTCTCGAGGTCTCAGAGGGCTCAGACTCCTTTAATCCTAAACTCCCATCCCCATGTTGCCCTCTTCCTTTCCCCACTGGCCGAGGGACCAGGAAGGTACAGCCTTCCCAATCCACCTACCCCCTATCCCCCCTTGACCCTGGCATTTCCCCCACAGTTCAGAAGTTCAGGCTTGTGCAGACCCTGGTCTGTGTCAGGAGCCAAGCTGTCTGGGCCCGGGAACAAACCTGCTGCCCAAAGTCAGCAGAAACCTCACAACCCATTTCAAAGCCCTTAACACCCATCCCTCCACCCATCCAATTCTTTGGAAAGACATCAGCACACATCTTTCCTCTCACATTGATGTTTCCTGTACTACTGACAGCCTTTTAAACCCAGCCTTGGGCCTGCCCTCTCTGCTGTTGCAGTTCCATGGGCAGAGGTTGTTGTCTCTTGCCCCTTCCCATGGGCAGGCTGCTGTTCAGCCATCTCCAGCACAGCAGGGCCCCAGCCCACGGCACTGGCACCTGGCAACACAAAATCCATCACTCCAAATGGCCCCCCTTCCTCCTCCTCCTCCTCCTTCCCAGGCATTTGGCCCTGCCAGTGGGGTTTGCTGCTGGCTGCTGCAGGAAAACGGAGAGCCCTGTGACACTGTGGGGCACATGGAACCAAAGGGCCAAGGTGGCACCGTGGGGCCCCACAGAGCCAAGGACACCACTGGGACACTGCAGGGCCTCGTGCAACCAAATCTCCATTGTGACACTGGGGAACCTCCCAGAGCCCAGGAAACTCCTGGGACACTGTGGGGCCCATGGAACCAAGGATTCCATTGTGACACTGAGGATCCTCATGGAACCAAGAGACCCTGGTGACACTTGGGGACTGAGGAGACCATTGCTGAGACTATGGAACCTGAAGAAACAAAAATTCATGTCGACTCATGGAGCAAAGGCCTCATGGAACCAAAAAGTTCATTTGGACACCATGGGGCCCCCTGGAACCAAATCCCCATTGTGACACTACAGAACCTCCCAGAAGCAAGAGTCCATGGTGACACAACAAGGCCTCGAGGAATCAAGGAATCCAAAGGTCTAAACATTCCTTGCATGGTTCTGCCTTGCGGATGAGGAACCTGCCTGGTGGCAGCTTGTGCTTGGCACACACTTGAAAAGGGTTCCTGTTTTCAATGGTGAAATTCAGGAGTTTTAGATTGCTTCAAAAAGTAGTAACAGAGGAAACTCTCCCTTTGGCTGTGTGCAGCCAGTTCTCCAAGCAAAGCAGGTGCCAGGTGAGTGAGGATAGACAGGATGGGGTTAAGCAATGTGAGCAAGGTTTTCCACACAAGGTCAGACCTCAAGGCATAGCTTCACTGAGCAGACCAGAGCTCCTTAGATGAGACCCTGGATCAATATCCACCACAGAATGTTGCAATCACTTGTGCTCTAAACAGAACAGTAATAAAATACATCCTTGAAAATAAGAATGTGTATTTCTTAGAAACTCTTGGAAATATTTCTCCATAACTGGGTTGAAAACCTTCCTCAAGAACTTTACCAGACCAAAGGGAAATCGAGGCAGAACCATGGATTGCCAAGAAACCCCTCAAGAATTCAGTCATAACTGAGCCCCGAAGTTTCTAACACCATTCATTTGTCCCACTGAGGAATAGGACAGAGGAAATGACTAAAATTAATCATAGGATGCACTTGTAAATCTTCCTCCTTAGGAGAACTCCAAGCTTGTTGCCCGATAAAAGAAATTAAAGACACATAACAACCGAAGCCGTTATATGCGGTGCTTTATTAGGGCCCTGGGGCAAAGGGGACTCATGTCCAAAGCCAGAGCCCGATTTAGTCACAAAATTTCCAGGTTTTTATACTTTCCCCCACCATCCCCATCCCACCTATACATTGTTTTTCTTTATTCAAGCGAATTTTTCTTAGATCAGGTGCATTGTTTTTTCTACATTTAAGCAAATCCTTCTTAGATCCGGTGTATTGTTTTTCTACATTCATGCGAATCCTTCTTATATCATGTTTTATCTACAAAGTCGTTATGCCCTGTTCTCAAGACAGTGTGGTTGGTTACTTAGTTACAGCCTTAGAACTACAAACACTCAGCACAAGGTTTCTAACAGCATCGACTAGGCCCGATTCAAATCCTTAGCAGAACTACTACTACTTTATTTTTTTTCAGTTTATTTGCAACATTATTCCCCCCTTTTGAGCATCCTTCAATTCTTTGCAAGGATGCTCAACTCTAAAGTTTTTCTTTTTGGAACACTGGATTGTTTTGACCTTTAACATCTTCATGCTGCAGTGGAGGGAGGTTCAGTCCATTTCCTCGGGACATCGCTTTCATCAGCCGACGAGTCTGTCGTCTTTCCTTTGTGATGATCCTTAGAGCGCACTTGTATGCTCCCCAAATTGTTAATAACAATATCAGGATAAGTAGTACGTTTTGTATTATAGATGAGATCCAACCAGAAACCTGAAGTCCCATTGATTTTAACAAAGCTCCTATCCAATTGTGTTCTGCCTCTTTTTAATTTCTTTCGTCTTTATTTCAACAGACTTTAATTGAGAGATATCTTTTCTACTTCTACTGTAACGTTTGGAATATGGATACAACAGTGGTCAATTTGGTTACTTAAATATCTACAGACTCCATGTTCTTTCAGTAGAAGCATGTCTAGGGTCATTCTGTTTTGTAGGGTCATTCTGGATGTCGCTTGCAATTGTAAGTTTAAGTCTTTAAAACCCTTCTTGGTGGCTGCTGCCAATCGTTCGGTTTGCCCTAGCAATTTATACAGCATTTCTTTGTTTTGATAAGTTGATACAGGTGGGAATAAGGATTCTAATATCCACCCAAATTTTACTCCACTGTCAGGTTCATGCCATTCATCTTCTTCGGTTATGTCTCTCTTAGGCCTTATGACTTGGGATTTTAATTTTGACTTCTTCCAGAATGGACATAATGTGGGAACTCCTAGAGTAATTTGTGTAACTGGACCATCTAAAGAAAGATGGGTGGTCCATTGTCCGTGTCCCATTACCCACACTAGATTTCCTGGACTCCTAATTGTACTAGTTTTACAATTTAAGGCAATTCCTCTTCTTTCAAATTTGTACTGTTTCATGATAGTATGATTATAACTTCTGCACTCGCATCCTGCTTTCAGTAACATTTTTACAGGAACTAAAGTGATTCTGTTTTCTGGAGTATCACATGTAAGAACCTGTGTGCAATTCCAATTTTCATGGTGTTCTCTTATTTCTCTTTGGCCAGTGCCTTTGCCAGTCACTTTGCTATAATTTTGATTTCTCTCTCCGCTCCACTGTACACACCAATTTACTTTACCTATGTAACTATATTTTTCTAACAGGCTAAGTCCCCAATTTGTTTTCCAATCATCCCATAACTCAGTTACTTGTGTTTGATTTTGGCACTCGAGTTCTTGGTACGGAATTTTTACAAATTCTTCTTTTTGCTGGAGGTAGTAACACCATCCATAATTATCTGAACCAACCCAAAGCCGCTGCTCAACACCTGTTCCTAGTGACTTTGGTTCAAATCGTCCTCCACGGCTTTGGCACTGCCAAGCATTTGTGTACTCTGGTGTATGTGAATATTCCTTTTTGATCACCTTTTTTAGTATTTCTCTTTTTTCTGTCCAGCACATGGTAATATCATTTTGCTGGATTGGGGGAATAGGCATAGGTATAATTCCCCATGGTATTGGTTCTCCTGCAGCCTGGGGTAATGGGAGACAAGCAGTGATTTTTGAAGTATTCTGGGCCCTTCCAAAGTCTCTGATTAATCCAACTATTAAATTTTCCTGTTCAGGATTCCTTTTGAAGGCCATATTTGTACTATTTTCTTGTTCATAATCCTTTTTAAGGGCTGTGTCAATGTGTCTGATTTTCCTATGGTGTAAGTGCATTAAGGTCTGTGTTTGTGTTTTGTTGTTCTTTTCCCAAGGTACTATTCTCAGTTTTATCTGGGTATAATCAGAGCTATTTTGAATTCTTACTAAACATTTGTAAACATCCATTTCTTTCTGTGTTACCTTTTCCAGTCGTAAGGTAGTGTTTCCCGTTTGTGTATCCTTATTCCAAACCATAACAAAACCGTCTTTCCGGATGACGTTACCCTGCTTCCAGATTATTTCTATTTCTTCGACTTCAGTTTTCTGGTCCTGGGTGAACAAACAAGTTAAATTGGCATCCATCCCTTCTATAACACTAACAGCTGACTCTGAAACAGTAACATGTACTAAACCATTAGTGGGAACCGTTTTCATTGTAACCAGTAACAGAATAATCAAAAAGGCTACTTTGCGCGAAAAATCATCTTGGTCGGAGACACTGCTTGAACTTCCCATTGTTCTGGGACCTTCTTGATCCTGGTGTGATGAATCCAGGTGTCGATCCCTGCAACTTTGACGGCTGTGAAGGTCGTCAGGATCACCTGGTGTGGACCATTCCATGATTCTCTCAGTGGGTCATTAAACCAGTTTTTTACATACACCTTGTCTCCAGGCTGGATATTGTGCACCGGGTTTCCCAGGGGTAATGGACGATTCCACTGCAAGGTTCCCTTTAAAGCAGTAAGAATTTTGTTTAAAGACATAACATAATTGAAAACCACTTGATCTCCCTGAATATGCGGATTTCCTTTTAGTACAGTAGCATGATAGGGCTTGCCATACAGAATCTCGTATGGACTTACTCCTAATTTTTCTCTGGGTTTTATCCTAATCCTCAGTAATGCCAGAGGTAAAGCTTGTGGCCACTGTATCTTTGCTTCTTGACAAATTTTCTTAATTTGTCCTTTTAGAGTCTGATTCATCCTTTCTACTTGACCACTTGATTGTGGCCTCCATGGGGTATGTAAATCCCAGGATATATCTAGGATTTTGGCCACATTTTGTACAATTCCTGCTACGAAGTGAGGTCCTCTATCTGATGATATGCCCAAAGGGACCCCAAATCTCGGAATCACCTCTCTTAGCAAGGTTTTAACTACTTCCTTAGCCTGGTTTGTTCTACAAGGAAATGCCTCTGGCCATCCTGAAAATGTGCACACATAAACTAACAGATACTTGTACCCTTGTGCCTTAGGTAATTCAGAAAAATCTATTTGCCAATAGTCTCCTGGTTCTGGCCCCACCTGTATTTTTCCTAATTGGATCTGTTTTCTTACTATTGGATTATTTTTCAGACAAGTTGGGCACATGGCATTCACCCGCTTTGCTAAGGTTAACATCTGATTGGAAATGATGTCTCGTTTTAAAAATTTTACCAATGCCTCTGCACCCCAATGGCATTTGTTATGCTCTGTTTCTAATATTGTTTTTATCACTTTTGTGGGAACTACCACTTGCCCCGTAGTGGTTACATACCATCCTCTGGAATTCTTCTGAGCCCCAAGAAAGGTTGCTAGTTTCTCATCATCTGCTGAGTATTTAGGCTCTTCAGTCATGTGTGACGCCACTGGGCTTACCTTAACTGGGATTAGTGCCATTTGAGTCCATATTTCATGTGCCACTCTCCTAGCAACTGCATCTGCCAGGCGGTTTCCTTGAAACATTTTTCCTTCCTCTTTCTGATGTCCTTTAACATGCATAACAGCAACTTTAGCAGGCTTGTGTACTGCATCCAACAAGGTTAATATTTCTTCTCGGTATTTTATTGTAGTTCCCTGGGAACTCAAAAGCCCTCTCTCTTTCCAAAGGGCTCCATGGATATGGATTACACCAAAAGCATATTTAGAATCAGTCCAAATGTTTACCCTTTTTCCTGTACTGAGAGTCAAGGCTCTGATCAGGGCAATAACTTCTGCCTTTTGTGCAGACGTTCCTGGGGTTAGAGCTTTTGCTTCAATCACTCCTGTCAAAGTGACTACTGCGTACCCCGCGTACCTGGTTCCATTTTCTACATAGCTGGATCCATCTGTGAACAATTCCCAGTCCGGATTTTCTAGGGGAACATCCTTGAGATCGATGCGACTTGCATATACCTGCTCAATTGTTTCTACGCAGTCATGAGCGAGTTCTCCTCCTTCTGTTTCGCTGCGAAGAAATTCTGCTGGATTGATACAGTTAGTCATCTTTAAATCAACGTCATCCTGTTTTCTCAGGACTGCTTGATACTGTAGCATCCTGCTGGATGATAACCAGTGACCCCCCTTTTGTTCCAGGACAGCCAGTACCATATGGGGTACAAATACTTCAATCTTCTTCCCCAGTGTCAATTTCCTGGCTTCCTGAATCAGGATCACTGTGGCCGCAACGGCCCGCAAGCATGGCGGCCATCCAGCACTAACAGTATCTAACTGCTTGGAAAAATACCCAACCGGGCGTTTCCAGGATCCTAGCCTCTGTGTGAGAACTCCAAGAGCTAACCTCTGTCTTTCATTTACATACAACTGAAAATCCTTACCTAAATCCGGCAGTCCCAAAGCGGGGGCTTCTTTCAGAGCCTTTTTCAAATCTCGGAATGCGTTCTTCCGTTGCTGATTCCACTCCAATTGTGGTTCTTTCAAAGCTTCATATAATGGTTTTGCTAAAAGTCCAAAGTTTAATATCCACAAGCGACATCAGCCCACCATTCCCAGAAAGGATCTTAATTCTTGATGATTCCTTGGTAAGGGAATAGCACAAATTGCTTCTATTCTGTTGACACCCAACCGTCTCTGTCCTTGAGTAATTTCACATCCCAGGTAAATTACACTTTCTTTTACCAATTGAGCTTTTTCTTTTGAGACCCGATACCCTGCTTGTCCCAGCATGTTCAACAAAGCAATGGTTAATTTCAGGCAAACTTCTCTCTCTTCTGTGGCTAGGAGAATGTCATCTACATACTGTAAAATTGTGTAAGAGAAAGGTGAAGCTTTTACCTGGTCTATCTTCCATTCCTCCAGTTCTTTCGCCAACTGGTTCCCGAAAATTGTGGGGCTATTCTTGAATCCTTGCGGCAACCGTGTCCAAGTAAGTTGTCTCTTCCTTCCTGAATCCGGGTTTTCCCACTCAAAAGCAAAGTATTTTCTGCTTTCCAATGCCAAGGGGATGCAGAAGAAGGCATCTTTCAAATCAATCACTGTAAACCATTTAAACTTTTCCGATACAGATGTTAGCAAAGTATATGGGTTTGCCACTACAGGATGTATATCCTTTACTATGTTATTAATGGCCCTTAAATCCTGCACTAGTCTGTACTTACCATTGGGTTTTCGAACTGGAAATATAGGGGTATTGTATTCTGATTCACATTCCTGCAAAATTCCCAGGGTGAGAAACTGAGTGATTAAAGGTGCTACCCCTTTTCTAGCTTCTAGTTTGATTGGATATTGTTTTACCCGTACCGGGCGTGCTTTTTCCTTCAGTTCTACTACAACCGGCTGGGCAGCCTTTGATTTGCCAGGGATTCCGACTTCCCATACCCATGGCACAACTGCTTGTTCGATTTCTTTCGGAATTGGAGCTGGATCTAATTCTTTTACTACGAATATTTTTGCTATTTCATTATCAGGTATTTCTATTTTAACTCTTCCATTTTCAAATATGATTTTTGCATTCAGCAAGGACAATAAATCCCTGCCGAATAGTGGACTTGGACAATTAGGCATATATAAAAATTGGTGATCCAATTCCTTTGCCCCAAATTTTAAACTTAATGGTTGTAAAAATGGTCTTTCTTCCAATTGCCCTGTTGCTCCAATTACTTGGACTGTATCATTACTCAGTGGTCCCAACCGTTTGTTAAGAACTGAATGAGTTGCCCCAGTATCAACGGTAAATTCTTGGTTTTTTTCCATCCACTTCTAATATTACCTTGAGATCCCGTTCTAGTCAGCTTTGATTCCGATAGTTGCCCAAAACTAATGCTTGCGCGACATCTTGTGACTGTGCAGGGAAATTCCCTGCCGCTCCACTCCCCATCGCTCCATTTCCCATCCCAGCTCTGATAGGACATTCATTTTTCCAATGCCCCATTTGCCAGCAGAATGCACACTGATTCGGGTCCAGCCCCCTTTGTTGAAATTCCTGTTGTTGGAATCCCAGCCCTGGATTCAGAAATCCAAATCCCTGGTTTTGAAATCCTCCTCTTCCTCGTCCTCTACCTCGTCCCCGACCTTGGCCATGACTTCCCCGCGTTCTGCTCGACTGCAGTTGCATCACCGCTAAAATATTAGCTTGCTTCTTGGCTGATTCCTTCTCTCTGTTATTATACACTTTCCAAGCTACATCAAGCATTTTATCCAAATTCTTACTATCTTTTCCATCTAGCTTCTGCAACTTCTTCCGAATGTCCTCCTGGGACTGTCCCATAAAAATCATTGCCAATTGCAACTTCCCAACCCCCTCTTCTATATCTAAATTAGTGAATTTCTGAGCCACCTCTTTTAATCTTTCCAGAAATGCCGAGGGAGACTCGTTCCTCTCCTGCCTTAAGGAGTATAATTTTGACCAGTTTATAGTTTTTGGCATCCCTGTCCGAATCCCTTCCAGCAAAAATTCCTGATAATCTTTAATCGCTCGCCTTCCCTCATCGGTATTAGGATCCCACCCCGGATCTTCGCAGGGGACTAATTCAGCCACGGTACCGCTTGCCAAATGCACTCTTAGCGCTTCCCTAGCTCTTTCTTTTGTAGCCTTCAAAACCATTTCTTTCTCAGTTGAACTCATCAATGTGTCTAACAAAACCTGCATATCATTCCAGTCTGGTTCTTGTGTTCTAATGACCATTTTTACTACTCTAGCAACCCGTTCGGGATCCTCTCGATAATTTCCTGCTGATTGTTTTCAAATAAGCAAATCTCCTGGGGAAAAGGGTACTTTCACATACACTCTTCCCCCCTCGGGTCCCACTGCTTCCTGCAAAGGAGCAATCAGACGAGGTTCAGTCTGATTTCTCCTTCCCTGTCTAGTCCTTGCAGCCAAGGGAGTTCTTTGTATACTCCGGGAGGACGATGGGGAAGGAGTGTTTGGTCTCAGAGTGACTGATGTACGAGTGTCTACAGGGGCACCCCCAATCTCTGATCCCTCCCCGTCTCCCTCGTCTCCTTCCTCTTCATCATCTTCGCTAATTCCCTGTGGCGATCGATTCGGGGGGCAGGCGGCGCGCTCGGAGCTACTAACAAAGACAAATCTTCCTCTGGCCGAGAACCGTATGCTAAGCATTTACCACATCCAGACCTCCCTTTGCATTCCTGACATTTCTGAGTATTTTGTTTCAATACCAATATACCGCACTCCGTTTGCCATTCAGGTTTTCGTCTTAACTCGTAAAACAAGTCTAAATAAGGTATCTCATCCCATTTTTCCTGCTCCCGCAGCAGACTCATTAAAGGTGATATTACAGCATAATCTATGCTTCCATTTACTGGCCATGAGACCTCACCGATTTCATACTGAGGCCACCACACATTACAGTAATCAATCATTTTATCTTTACTTAGTTCTTGGAAAAACCCCTTACTTTTCCACCGTTTCAACAAGCACCCTAACGGAGTATTTTCAGGTATTTTACTATTAGCCCGGGCCAGAGCCTTAAAAGTTTTAAACGGCATCATATTTTCCTGACAAACCGCAACTCTACAACAAATACTTCCCTATCCCTGACAAAACAACAACTCAGCAACAGATCTTAATAACCAATATACAGCACAATAGCAGCAGCAATAGCAGCAGCGTAACACACAATAAAAACCACAATTAAACACAGCAACAACACAACAAATTTAACCATACCCAAAATAAATAACCAGACCAACCAACTTGCCACTTCTCGACGCCGCGAGGGGCAAGTGCCGAATCCTACGTGGCTTTCGCCGCGATTTACGGTCGGCACCTAGGCTTCCACCTGGACGTCCTTAACCCAACCCTGCGAGGGTCCGTCCCCTCGTCTTATGGGCAGGTTCCCAACCAGAAAAAAATAAAGCACCTTTTGGGCTTACCTTCTGCAGTTGTCCGTCAGGCGCAGGGGTCGGGCACGAACCGATAGCTCCCCGAGAATTCCTCGGTGCCGGCCTGGAGCAGATCAGAGCGCGAACCGCCCCAGCCGCCTTCGGAGTCCTGCCGCGGTCGCCAGAAAACTGTTGCCCGATAAAAGAAATTAAAGACACATAACAACCGAAGCCGTTATATGCGGTGCTTTATTAGGGCCCTGGGGCAAAGGGGACTCATGTCCAAAGCCAGAGCCCGATTTAGTCACAAAATTTCCAGGTTTTTATACTTTCCCCCACCATCCCCATCCCACCTATACATTGTTTTTCTTTATTCAAGCGAATTTTTCTTAGATCAGGTGCATTGTTTTTTCTACATTTAAGCAAATCCTTCTTAGATCCGGTGTATTGTTTTTCTACATTCATGCGAATCCTTCTTATATCATGTTTTATCTACAAAGTCATTATGCCCTGTTCTCAAGACAGTGCGGTTGGTTACTTAGTTACAGCCTTAGAACTACAAACACTCAGCACAAGGTTTCTAACAGCATCGACTAGGCCCGATTCAAATCCTTAGCAGAACTACTACTACTTTATTTTTTTTCAGTTTATTTGCAACAAGCTGACTGCAATCAGCTGCACAAGCCCTGGGGACTTGAAGACAATGGAAGGAAGATAAGGAGCTCCTGAGGGCTTCCTGTCTTGCAATCAGCCCCAGGGTGGATTTGGAGCTGAGGCCAGGACCCTCAGGCACTGAGAGAGTGTTCAAAAAACTTCTCAAGAACTTGAACTTAAAACTCCAAAGATTCTGTAAATATTAATGGGTCCCACTGAGGGACACAACTGCAAAAGTGTCCCCAGGTTCCAGGTAGAGCAGAACACTGGAGGCAGTGATGAAAGGGGGGGACAAACAAGGGAAAGGTGTCTGAGATGCCGAACAAAGCTGGATGCATTTGAGGAATGCCAAGGGCCAAGGGCTGAGCCCCAGTCCCTGTCAAGGCAGATCCTGTCCTCCCTCAGTGCTCAGGGCTCTGCCCTTGGGGGCATGCACAGAGCAGGCAGGACCCAGGACATTTGTGCAGCGCAGCCTCTGTGTCCAGCCCTCGGCAGCCATGGCTGCTGAGCCCAGCTGTGCCCTGGCTGAGTTTGGCTGTGCCCAGCTCCATCCTGCTGCGGGGCTCAGGGCCTGTTGGCGGCCATGGCCAGCCCTGTGCGGCCTCTGTGCTGGCCCTGAGGCTGGCAGAGCCCGGGGCAGGGCTGTCTGTGCAGCCCCACAGGGGCTGTGCAGGAGCTGGCAGAGGCTGCCCAGCAGGGAGGCCATGGGACACAGAGCCCCAGGGCTGCTCTGGGCACCACGGCACAGGGGCCGTTGCCAGCCGCAGCGCTCCTGTGCTGGGCTGGGCCTGCACAGGGGCTGTGGCACCATGGCTGGGCCAGCACAGGGGCACAGAGGGGCCACGGAGCCGCTGCCGGGGCTGCCAGCAAGGCCAGGCACACAGCAGCAATTGCTGGGCACTGCCTGCGCTGGGCAGGGCTGGCTGTGCCACAGGCAGAGCTCTGCTGCCCTTGGCGGCTGCAGCAAAAGCCAAGAGCCCCAAGAGCCTCCATGGCTGTGCTGGAGACCAAGGCTGCAGCAGGCACAGGCAGGGCTGCTGTGGGATGGGCAGGGACATTGAATTGCAGCAGACACAGCAGCTGGCAAGGTGCTCTGCTCTCCCTCAGCTGCTCTCACAGAGATCCAATCCCAGCTCGGTTACCTCCGGGCACTGGGGCCCTACAAGTGGCACTGCCTGTTCATGGGCACACAGCTGATGTCTGCCTGGAATGGGGTACAGGTTTTAATAATTGTACATTTCATAACATACCAGCACATTTTTACTTCTCGATTATCTGAGCACTTTTAAGAAATGGCACAGTTGTCACACTAGCAACAAGAATTTCCTGGATCTACTGGGTTCTTCTCCTGATGGCAGAAGAAGAAATGTTGTTCTTTCCCTCTTTCTTTTACTACCAACATTCAGTCTAATATTTCATGGCCCTCTTCCTGCAGCTGTTTCCAGCTCTCCTGTTTAAATGGCCATATCTAAGGACATCTCATTTACAGCAGCTGGATCTATGTCCTTCCCATTGCACACAGATTTCCTACTGCAGCTGTTCTTTCCAATGCTTCTCCCCTGACTGGATACACGCTTTGAGCTTCAGGCAGTTGTCCAGTCTTTCAGAATTTTATGCAACTCCTTAGTCAGCACTTTAGTTGTATTTTTCATCTTTTGTATCACTTCTTCTTATTTCTTTGCATAAAATCCTTCCTGTATGGTTGTCCTGGGTTGCAGTCTGTGTTCTGGCACCATCTGCCGAGCTGGGGGCAGCAGTGTTCTTTATCTCTCCCATGGCCCATCCCTCATAACTCTGGGGGTGGGGGTTATATCCTCTGTTAATGGGGCAACTGTTAAAAACCAGGTAGGGCAGTTTTCTTTATCTCTTCCATGGTCCCTTCTCCATCCAGGGAGATATCTTCTGTTAATGGGCCATTGAGTCTCCCTGCAGGACTGATAAAATGACATCCCCCCATTGGGAGATGCTCCGCCCAGGGGGAGGAGCCAAGCATTCCTACCTGGATAAAAGCTGAGAATTGGAACACCAAGGCAGCCATTTCCACTGGATTCCCAGAGGAACACCAGGCTCATCTACACCACCACTGGACCTTCAGAGGGAAACTGCACCCTTCTACAGGATCCCTGCTTCAACAGAACCACATCTGCCACTCCAGGATGACTGCAGCCACCACTGCATCACACTGCTACCAACACCCTGACCCACAGGGTGTCAGGTTGTGTTTTGACATTGTGTTTTTTTTTTACTGTTGCATTTTCCCCTAAATTTTCTTAGTAAAAAAGTGTTATTGCTATTCCTACATCTTTGCCTAAGGGCCCCTTAATTTCAAACTTATAATAATTCAGAGTGAGGAGGTTTACATTCTCCATTCCAAGGGAGGCTCCTGTCTTCCTCAGCAGACACCTGTCTTTAAACCATGACACTTGTCTTTCCCCAAAGCAGATTTTTCCATTCTTAAACCTTGGCCGGATGGAGGAGGAGGAGGCTGTGAGGAAGAGGAACATTCTCCAGGACACACAGGCAGGTGAGGAGGAAGTCACTGCCCCTTTCCCCCTCTCTCCTGATCCAGCTCCAGCCCAGCATGGCCCTGGCTGCGGGACAACCCCGCTGCTGACGCTGTCCTGCTGGGGACAGACTGGGGGGATCTCCTTCCCCTTGGCTGTGGCACAGAGGCAAATCCCATCTCTCCTTGTCCTTCCTCCCCCAGGCACTGAGCTGAGGATGGAGACCAGGGAGGATAAATCCCCACAGCAGAACCTCATGGAAGAGGCCATTTTGAGCAGCTCCACAGTGCAGGAATCCAACCAGGTGGAAAATCCCCAGAGAGCCCACAGGAGGAGGGGATCCAAAACCATCCCAGAGTGCTGTGAGGAGGAAAGACCCACCCTGTGCCAGGAAGGTGGACAGAGGTTCAGCCAGGGCTCTGAGATGGAGGCCCATGAGGAGCTTCATGATGGGGAGAAGCCCCACAAGTGCTTGGAATGTGGGAAGAGCTTCAGCCGGAGCTTCAACCTGCTCCGCCACCAGAGCATCCACACCGGGGAACAACCCCACGACTGTGGGGAGTGTGGGAAGAGCTTCAGCCGGAGGTCCCACCTGATCACCCACCACAGCATCCACACTGGGGAACGGCCCCACAAGTGTGGGGAGTGTGGGAAGAGCTTCAGCCGGAGGTCCAGCCTGATCCGCCACCAGGACATCCACACTAGGGAAAGGCGATACCAGTGTAGGGAATGTGGGAAGAGCTTCAGCCAGAGGTCCCAGCTGATCATCCACCAGAGGATCCACACTGGGCAGAGGCCCTACGAGTGCTCTGAGTGTGGGAAGAGGTTCCAGACCAGCTCCAGTCTCCTTCTACACCAGCGGATTCACACAGAGGAGAGGCCCTTCCGCTGCCCCGACTGCAGGAAGGGCTTCAAGCGCAAGTACCACCTCACCAGGCACCAGCGCATCCACACTGGGGAGAGGCCCTGAGAGTGTCCCCAGTGTGGGAAAAGCTTCTCCAGGAGCTCTCACTTGACCAAACACCAACAGAGCCACCAGTAAGGGAAGCCCTGGGAGTGCCCTGACGGTGGGAAGAGCTTTGTGTGCTGCCCAAATCCTTTCCCCGTGGGAGGACCCACATTGGGCAGAGCCCTGGTGACCCACATTCCCAGTGATCCATGTTGGGACACACCTGCCCAGTTATCCTTTTGGTTTGGCCCTAATTTTCTTCTGATTTATTCTCATCCCTTAAAAACACTTGAAATAGGACTAAAATGAAAGGAATTAATCAGAGATGTCTAAAGTCTCACCAGTTCACAGGTATTTGAGGGGACATTTAGGTTAGGGAACGTATTCTGGAAGATTTGTGGGTTCTTGGATTTTAGGCAGTGTTCTCCACCTCTTTGCATTCCAAAAGCCAAGATGGATTGGTCTGTCACCTCAGAATGACCCAGTCCCACTGAAAACAACTCAACCTTACCCCAAAAGGGCTCAATCCCAGCCAAAAATGGCTGGTTGTCACCTCCAAGAAACTCAGTCCCACACCAAAATTACTCCATTCTACTGCCTCCAGGGTAACATGGAGTTGGAAGGAGATTGGGAGAGGGGGGATTCAAATTTGAGGGGGTGGGGCTGGGTGGGATGTATTTTAATAGTTAATAAAACTTTCAAAATTATTGATTTGTGTCCCATTCATTTTCAGTCAGTCCCAGTTCTGTTCTCAGAGTGCCACCTGCTCAGCTGATGCTCTTTGTGTCCTCCTTTCTCTCCTGCCTTTCTTTGCCTGCTCTCTTTCTCTCTCAGGATCTCCCTTGACCCGGGGCAGCTCCCACCAAAGACCCTCCCCTGATTTAATTCCCAAACCACGAGCTACAACACCCATGGGATTAAGTTATGAAGGCTGGCCCTGAAATGTCACTGTAAGATCTTGCTCCACTTGGCTTTTGGCTCCTTTTTAAGAGCTTTGCCTTCAAGGGCAGGACCATCTTTCATTGCTGGCAGCTGGAATTCCAGAGCCTGTCCGTGTGTGCCATGGATGTCAGAGGGGCATTCCCGAGGCTCCCAGGGTGCTGCTCCTGCCATGCCTGCCAAGGAGCTGTGCAGGGGCAGGGCACAAGGTCTCCTGGCAGGACCTCTTGGAACCCAGGCACCAGTGGCACACTGCAGGGCCCAAGGATCCCAGGGACTCTGTGACACCAAGGGGTGCCATGGAACCAAAGGGACATTGTGACACTGGGAGGCCTCATGGAATCATGGAGACCATTGGGACAATCTGGGGCTTCATGGAAACCTGGGGACACCGAGTTGGCTGGGAGTGTTGATCTGCTGGGGGCTGGAAGGCTCTGCACAGGGCCCTGGCCAGGCTGGACCCAGGGCCCAAATCCAACAAGGTGAGGTTTAACAAGTCCCAGTGCCGGCTCCTGCACTTTGGCCACAACAACCCCTGCATGGCTACAGGCTGTGGACAGAGTGGCTGGAGAGCAGCCAGGCAGAAAGGGACCTGTGGGCACTGATGGACAGCAGGCTGGCCATGAGCCAGCAGTGTGGCCAGGTGGCCCAGAAGGCCAATGGCTCCTGGCCTGGGTCAGGAACAGTGTGGGCAGCAGGAGCAGGGCAGGGAATCTTCCCCTGTGCTGGGCATGGCTTGGGCAGCACCTCGAGTGCTGTGTCCAGTTCTGGGACCCCCAATTTAGGAAGGCCATGGAGGGGCTGGAGCATGTCCAGAGAAGGGCACCAAGGCTGGGGAGGGGTGCTGTGAGGAGTGGCTGAGGGAGCTGGGCTTGTTTCTCCTGGAGAAGAGGAGGCTCAGGGCACACAAGGTGGTGTCAGGGCACAGGTTGGACTTGATGATCTCCAAGGTCTTTTGCAACCTGGCTGAGTCGGTGATTCTCTGAAACCAACCTTGGAGTAGTTGCAGGATGAGCCCTGGGCCTCCTCTGCAGAAGGTGCAGCAGCCCAGGTGCCTCAGCTTCTCCTCCCAGCCCCCAAAGCCCATGCTGTCAGTGCTGCAGAGCCTCTGCAGCCCCTGCTCAGTGCCCAGCACAGGGAGCCCCACGGGCAGACACAGCAGCCCAGATGTGCCCCCCTGGCCTGGGGTGCCTCTGGCACGGCAGCAGCACCAGGCACTGCAGGAGCCTGCAGACAATTCCTGCAGCACTTGTAGGATGATCCTGCTGCCCAAGGGACGTTCCCATGGTGCCAGGTGAGGAAGTGAACTGGGGAGTGGGGCCAGAGAGGAGAGGGCAAACAGGCATGGGCTGTGTGCAGGGCAGGGAACAGGGGTGGGCAATAGGAAGCAATCTGTACCAGGAAGAGTAGAGGAAGCAAAGGTGAATCAAAGGAAATGCTCAGGGCAGTTTGGGGGTGGCTGCCAGGCAGCCCTGGCTCTGAGCAACAACGTCTGCAGTGGCACAGAAAACTCCCAGCTGATGGGAACAACCTTTGTGGCTGAGTGCAGAGGCCAGGACAAGCTGAGTGGTTTCCCTGGCGTGGGCCAGCCCTTGCTGGCCCCAGGGGCTCCTGGCATTTGTGCTGCATCAGCTGCATGTGGCCACAGCCGCAGCATGGGGGTGCTTTGCCTGCTGTGTGCAGAGCCAAGAGGGGCTGGTGAGGCAGTGGTGCCGTGTGTGTGGCTGCCATGCCGCGGCCCCTGTGTGAGCTGGGGCAGAGGCCAGGGCTGCAGAGGGGGGATGTTGCTGGCAGGTGCCTGAGGCCGCTCTGGGACGCTGCCCTGGGCTGTGCAGCGCAGTGGGCATGGATCAGCCCCTGCCCTGCTGCTCCTTGGCCTGTGGCCCAGGGCCCTGGCAGAGCCCCAGCCATGCTGTTTGACCCCAGCCTGCCCACGGCCAGCCTGGGGCTGCTGACGGGGCTTTGCTGTGCTGCCCATTGGGCTGGGCAATGTGTTCTGCAGAGAGCCTGGGCAAGGAGCCTGCAGCCCCCAGGCCCTGGCCGGGGGTGTTGTTGTATTACACAAAGTAGTTTTGTTTAATTGTACTAGAAGGTTTGTATTTTCCACACAAATGTAACTTTCCTCTGTGCCCCTTTACCTGACACCACCTTTCCCACCTGTCCTGGGGTCTGCTCCTATTGGTCAGCAGCCCCTCCTTTCCCCCTCCCCTTTCCCAAGGGGGTACAAAACCACCTGGCCACATGCCCAGGGTCTCTTTCCTATCAGCTTTTCTATGGAGTAAGTTCTGAAATAAAGCGACAGGACTGTACCTAGAGAGAAGGAGCGCCTTTTAGTCTTTTATCTTTGTTCTTGCCACATTGTTTCCCCTCTGAGGGAGTAGAGCTAGCCTGGCTGGGACCCTTAGAGGGGAATGGACTGTGGCAGGGCGTCAGTGCTGTCCCAGCAGTGCCCATGGCCTGTCCCTGCTGCAGCCCCGGCACTGCCACCCCCAGGGCTGTGCCCGGCCCCGAGAGCACTCAGGCCCTGCAGCAACACCAGGGGCAGCAGGGCAGCGGGGCAGGGCCACGGCAGCAGCACTGCCAACACCAAGAGCTGCTGCTGCTGCTGCTGGACACAGCTGCTGTGCCAGCACTGAGCTGCCCCAGCTCTGCACACAGACATTGCTGCTGCAGCCCCAGAGGGGCAACAAAGGGGCATCACCAGTGAAAACTCTGCTGGAAGATCCATTATTTCCTTTAAAGACACCGAGGGCACAGCTCACTGACACAGTCTGTTGATAACAGAAACATGGGGAGAAACAAAATGAGAAAGGGCAGAAACATTGAGCTTTCTTTTTAGACAATATTAAAAACAAAAAAAAAAAAAGAAAGGAATGAAAGGAACAAATGAAGCACCAACCAAAAAGAACTATCAAAGATAAATTTTATTACAAGAGATTTGCAGACACTGGTCAGCAGTTTAGTGTTTCTTAAAGCATCCAGTCATCAGTGTCCACACTGCTGCCTTGAGCTCCTGATTCCTCAGGCTGTAGATGAGGGGATTCAGGGCTGGAGGCACCACTGAGTACTGAACTGACAGTGCCAGATCCAGGGATGGGGAGGAGATGGAAGGGGGCTTCAGGTAGGCAACCACTGCAGTGCTGAGGAACAGGGAGAGCACAGCCAGGTGAGGGAGGCAGGTGGAAAAGGCTTTGTGTTCATCCCTGCTCAGAGGGGATCCTCAGCAGGGCCCTGAAGATCTGAACATAGGAGAAAACAATGAACACAAAACTGCAAAATACCAAAGAGACACTAACAGCAAGAAGCCCCAGTTCCCTGAGGTTGGAGTGTGAGCAGGAGAGCTTGAGGATCTGGGGGACCTCACAGAAGAATTGGCCCAGGGCATTGTCATGGCACAGGAGCAGGGAAAATGTATTGGCTGTGTGCAGCAGGGCACTGAGAAAGCCACTGGCCCAGGCAGCTGCTGCCATGTGGGCACAAACTCTGCTGCCCAGGAGGGTCCCGTAGTGCAGGGGTTTGCAGATGGACATGTAGCGGTCGTAGCACATGATGGTCAGGAGGAAATACTCTGTTCCAAGGAAAAAGAAAACCAGAAATACCTGTACAGCACGTCCCGTGTAGGAGATGTTCCTGGTGTTCCAGAGGGAATTGTGCATGGCTTTGGGCACAGTGGTGCAGATGGAGACCAGATGGGTGAGGGCCAGGTGGAGCAGGAAGAAGAACATGGGGGTGTGCAGGTGGTGGCCGCAGGCTACGGCGCTGAGGATGAGGCCGTTGGCCAGGAGGGCAGCCAGGGAGATGCCCAGGAAGAGGCAGAAGTGCAGGAGCTGCAGCTGCCGTGTCTGCCCATGGCAGCAGGAGGAAGTGGCTGATGGAGCTGCTGTTGGACATTTGCTGTCTCTGGTCGTTGGAACCTTTTGAAGGAGGAAAGACAGTGACAATGAGGGGAGATTTCTCACAGAAAAGTCAAAGCCCTTTCTCACAGACCCTTTCCTGCCACTAAACACCTCTCCCTTGTCTGTGTCTAGCAGACCTTCCTTCACCTTGCTTGCTGGAGCCCTGATTATTGCTGCTGGCCAATGTTGTGTGAGCAGCCAGACGTTGGTCTGCAGGACACCTGGGAGTCAGCCCTGACCCCCAGCCAGTGCAGGGGAGCAGTGAGGGCAGGGGCCAGTCCTGCTGCTTGAACTGGGACAAAGAATCTGCTCCTAAGGCACTGGAGCTGCCATTGCCAGAGAACCCCTGAGCAATGGCAGGAGCAGCTGGGCAGGGCAATGGGAGAGAGAGCTGGGCCCTGAGGAGAAGCCTTTCCCTGGCCAGCCCTGCCCAGCCCCTCCAGGCAGCCCCAGGGCAGGGCAGTGGTCCTCAGGCCCTGGCCAGCACAGGGCAGCAGAGATCCCTTCCTGGCTGGGGCTGCTGTGCCAGCCCAGGAGGGCTCTGAGGGCCCTGAGCCCCCGGGCTGAGGGCTGTGCTGGCCCAGACAGGAGCTGTGCTGCTCAGGGCAGGGGGTGCCCTGCAGGGCAGGGCTGGTAGTGCCACCTGTGCCCTGCAGCAGGGCTGCCTTCAGCACTGCCTCCCTGCCTGCCTGCCCACGGCTCTGCTGCTGCAGCTGGGCCAGCCCGAGCTGTTCCTGTGGGCCCAGGCTCCTTCCCTGCCAGGGCTGCCCCAGCCCAGCCCAGCCCCGGGCCAGCTCTGCCCTACAGCTGCTCGGGGCTGCAGGGCTTAAAGAACAGCTCCCCCAGGCCTGGGCACCATGGACACGTGATGCTGGGTGGGTCTGGAGCCTGGGCAGCTGCAGGCACTTGCTGAGGCTCCCAGGAATCCTCAGTGTCATGGTTTAAGAGCCACAGCCCCTGCTCTGCCCTGCATAGCTGAGTTTTCATTCCCACCAAGATCCCTGCAGCCAGAGACTGACTGTGCCAGAAGCTGTGAAGATTTCTCCATCGATGAGCTCAGAATTGTCCTTCCGGCTGCTTTCAGCCTCTGTCTGCTTCAGTCCTCTCAGGTACCTGCAGGCAGTGCCCTCAGCCCTGCTGGGCTGGCAGAGGAGCTGGTCCACAGGAGAAATGTCTTTTTGTAGCTCTTCGTGGTTGCCAGGAGCTGCCTCTGTGGCAGGAGCACAGCAAAGCTCAGCAGCACAGACACAGCACAGGGACTTTAATGAGCCTCTTGGGGATTTGGTCTTGTTTACATCAGATTCAGTCCCTGAGAGAGTCTTCAGAAAACTTCCCAAGGACTTAAAGTCAGATTGAAACTCCAGAGTTTCTTGAAGTTTTAATGCGTCCCACTGAGATAGTGTCCCCAGGTTCCAGGAAGAGGAGAACAGAGGAGACAGTGATGACAGGGGGGACAAACAAGGCAAAGGTTTTGAGCAAAGCTGTGTTTGAGGAATGCCAAGGGCCAAGGGCTGAGCCCCAGCCCCTGGCAAGGCAGATGCTGTCCCTGCCTCAGTGCTCAGGGCCCTTGCTGGGGCACTGGCCTGTGGGGCTGTGCAGTGCCAAGGGCAGCACCATGGGGCGGCCCCTGCCAGGCTGCTGGGCAGTGCCAAGTACGCACTGAGGCCCCAGGGCTGCAAGGGTCACTTGTGCCCTGCTGGCCTCAGGGCCAGGCACAGCAGCCATGGCCACAGTGCTGCAGCAGTTGGCTCTGTCAGGGCCTCGCCGCTGCGGCACATGCCTGTGCCCTGTGCAGCCCAGGCTGTGCTGTGCTGTCCCTGCCCTGCCCTCTGTCCCTGCAGCCTGTCCTCAGCCCCCGGCTGCCCCACCTCGCTGGGCCCTGCTGTTGCCTCAGCGAGGCGTGGCGACCTGGTTCAGGAACGGCACGGTCAGTCACCTCAGACTGCTCGGGCCAAGTACCTGCAGACACCAATATGATGAAGGGCAAAATGGCAGTTTATTTAGTGTTACACAGCGTTATATATGCTGCAGTTTTTGTCATCATATCCGTCTGCTTACGTAATAAGCTTCATACTATTGGCTAACTTATTATGACTACTGGTTATGTGCGGGGGGGATTGACCCTGTCTTCCCGTACAGCGCGATATCTTCCACTCGCCGGACCCTGTCTTCCACATTTCCCCCCTCCCCTATGATTAATTATATAGACTAATACACAAATAAACCTTAACTCTTAACTATAATGTTTTCGAAATTGGTCTAATACTAAATATATGAAATAGAAATGTTATAAAAATGCAAAAGTTAGTAAAATTAGTAAAAAATGAAGCAGCATGTTAGTAATAAGTGTGCTTTTAAAGCATTTGTCGGGCTCGAACATAAAAGAATGTTAACTGTCTCTAGATGTTTTCTAACAAACAGCACTAGCTTGTTTAGAATGCAAGGGCCAAAAATTAGTGTTAGAAGCATCATAGTAAGGGGGCCGATTAAAGAGGAAATAAGGGTGGTGAGCCATGGAGACTGATTGAACCATGATTCCTGCCATCCTTGCTGGGCCTCCCTCTCTCTTTTTCTTTGGGATAGTCTTTCCCTTAGCTCAGCCATCGAGTCTCGCACGACTCCTGTATGGTCTGCATAAAAACAACATTCTTCTTTCAAGGCAGCACACAGGCCTCCTTGTTGCATGAACAAAACATCCAGTCCTCGCCTGTTCTGCAAAACAGCTTCTGAAAGTGAGGAAACAGACTTTTCTAAAAAGGAGATAGATTCTTCAATTTTCTGTAGATCTTCATCGATGGTCATTTGCAGTTGAGAGAGTCCCTGACGTTGGGTGACGAGAGCTGACACACCTGTGGCTGCACCAGCGGCTCCTAAACCAAGGAGCGTTGCTGTGGTTATACCTGTAATTATTTCTCTTTTGTGGAGCTGGGTGGGTTCTTCTAGGAAGTGGTACATTTCTTCTTCCAGGTGATACAGGACCTTGGGAACAATCGGAACTTGAATACAAAAGTCAGTGGAGGCATTGAATTTGCTGAGGAGGACACATGGGCTTATTCCAGACTGTCGACAGACCCACATCCCCAATTCGACTGGAATTGCCCACTTACTCTTTTTCTTTGGCTCAAGACACTCAGTACAAACATCACCCATTTGTTTTGCTAAAGTTGCATTATCAAAACCTTTGCCTTGACCTGTGATTTGATTGAGAGTAATACCTCTCCGAGGGGTGTCCCATCTGCACTGACGTGGATTTTTCACTGCTGAATAATTAAAAGACACATCAAGAGCAATACCTTCATAAAAACGGGGTTTTGCATCCTAACACAACCAACATGACACCGTGAGGTTCGGGTTTGTTTGATTCAGTGACAAAAAGGTAGCACTTAACACACTAAAAAATGGATCATGAGGAGCTGGCGTAGCTGAAAGATCGGATGGGGATGAGGTAGAGCTTTGTGAGGCAGATTTTTTCGGTTTGTTTACTCTAAGTGCAAGATCAGGTCTAATTGATTGATATGCTGGTGGTGGGAACTTGATAATTTGTATGTCCACCCAAGTGTCATGATGCTTTCCATCGCGAACGAACACTGACCACACTCTACCTTTGATCCAACTCTCATGAGCTGGCTGTAAAACTGTCCCTGAGTAGTGAGTGCAAGCATGCTTTGAGTCATGTCGGAGCCCTCTACATAGAAATTTTGGCTCACGACAGCCCCGGGGAGCGTAGCTGACTTGCAAGAACTTGTTGGGTTGTTGTGGCTTCCATCTGTCACTTACCACAATAGTTTCACACCCCCAATATCCACAGTGTCCATACCCTTGATAAGTACAATAACTTTTAGTTGGGTTGAAGGCAGGACACCAATACATCTGTTCTAAATTGCGATCAAGGAAATGAAATCTCGGATCATATTTGTACGGAATGGGGATTATTTTGTTTAACTTGACTTCAAAAGATGGGCTGTCTGGTGTAATGACTTCTTTGATCACTGTATCACTTTTGACATGGCGAAGAACCCACTTGGGTGGCTGGTGAGGGTAACTCTCTGCAATGGCTTGCCCTTCACCAACTAACCCTAAAAACAAGAGCACACAAAAACACTTCACCGGTGCGGAATTCTTGGGCACTGCCGGTACGGGAGTCTCAGGTGTCGCTGGTTCGTCTGGTGGCTCGTCGTCTTTCTCAGACACCGGGACATACGGATTACGAGGGCGGCCAATGATCCAGTCCTGCAAGTAAAACCTCACAATTTTCATCAGTCTCATTCTTAAGGTTAGGTTTAATAGACTTAAGTGGACACCATTTCATTTTACCATCTTTTTTAACAGCTGCGTACCCTCGTCCTGTTAAGACCAATTTCCCACTCTCCCAATTCATTTCTGATTACGACTGATGGTCCTTCCTCTAATGCCTGAACAGCCCAATGTTTTTGAGCAGGACTTTTGACCTCATCTCCTCTAGGGAATTGGTTAAGTGCTAACATAGCAGTTGCTAGTAAACGCACTTGGTCTCCTGGGGGGACAACATTAGTGAAACCTTCTGATTTAGCTAGTACTTCTAACTTGGTTTTTAGAGTTTGGTTTGCTCATTCTACTATGGCTTGTCCTGTACTATTGTATGGAATACCATGTAGTAATGGGATGCCCCATTTGTTGACAAATGTTTGGACTGATTTGGAGACAAAGTTCAGGCCATTGTCTGTTTTAATTTGATTTGGAACACCAAGCCATGCCATGACAGTCAGCCAGTGTTGGATGGTTGCTTTGGAATTAGTTTTAGGGTGTTGTGTGGCTACAATCATTCCACTGTGTGTGTCAACTGTTACTGCTAGCCAAGCTCAGAGTTTAAACAGTTGGCAGAATGTAAAATCTGTCTGCCATATTTCGGAGGCATTAAGGCCTCGGGGTTGACTCCACTGGACCACAGTGGTGCTTTTTGACAGTGAGGGCAGGTGGCTACTATGTGCTTTGCATCAGCCATGGAAATGTCACGCTTTCTCACTAGTGCTTTGGCCCCGACATGGAGTGTTTCATGTAGTTGATGAGCTTCTCTGAGTGTCCAAAGTCCTTTTGCTGCAGCATCAGCTTTGTCATTGCCGAACTGAAAAATCCTTTAACAGGGTTATGACTATTGACATGGATAACTGATATGGTGCCTTTTCGGGAGAAAAGTGCTTCTTCTATTATCATGGCTGTCGTCAATGTGGACACTCCGGGCCTTGACATAGCTAAACAAAGTTTGGCAACAAACACAGAATCAGTTACAATATTAAGATGCTCTGTTGTGAACAACCCACACGCCAACACCAGGGCTGAAGCTTCTAGCTGTTGAACTGAAAGTGCGTGGTTAGTCATTTTGATACAATGCCATTGATCTCCTGATTGCCATACAGCTGCTGCGGTTGAGGTTGCTGAGGATGCATCTGTGAAAACTGTTGGTCCTGGGAGAGGTCGGTCCATGACTTTCTGTGGGAGATCAATGTCCACAATGGTTAGTAACTGAGTCCATGGGGGTTTGGTGGAATACTGGATTTCTCTGGCAAACTGAAAGAGAGCTAGAGCTAAGGGTTCTGACATTGCCACTGATAGGGTAGGGAGCTGTTTACGAAAAGGCAGATACATTTTTGCAGGTTCTATACCTAAATGGCTCAAAGCAAGTTTTCTACATTTCATGATAAGATTACCAAGACATTCAATCCCTGGGGAAAAAGCACGCGATGGTTTTCCCAGGACTACCCATTGTATGGGTTTGGCTCTGTCAGGGGTCCTTGGGCTAGTGCTCCCACCCCCCCTTCTTTCATGAAGTGCACATATAGATCAAGTGGTGCATCTGGGTTCATTCTGGTGAGCGTGCTTGAGGAAATCTGCTGATCTATAAAGTCAAGCGAATGCATCACTTCTGGGGTTAGGACTTTCTGTTCCCATGGATGTTTCCCTTTTAAGAGATCATACAGTGGAGACATGATTCTGGGGGGATTAATACAACATTGTGAAGCCACTGTAAAGATCCTACCAACTGTTGCATGTCATGAAGTGTGTTAATGTTTCGGTGAATTTTTATTTGAGGAGGGGTCACATAGGAACTTGTGATTTGAACTCCAAGAAAAATCACACTAGGTCCTCTCTTCATCTTTGCATTTGCAAGTTCAAATCTATTTGTTTTTAATGCTTGTGAAACTGTTGAAACCAATTGATCTACCTGATCTGTGGACGGCACAGCAATTAGGATGTCGTCCATGTATTGGATAATGGTTGCAGTTGAATTTGTGTGCCGAATTGGTGCCAGTACTCGGTCTACTGTAATTTGACAAATGGTGGGAGAATTAATCATACCTTGGGGTAGCACTGTCCACTGGAAGCGCAAGTTAGGACGCTGCCCATTTGGGAATACAACAGAAAAAGCAAACCGTTCCCTGTTGTCCTAGGGTGATGTTTGTATCCCCATTTGTGTGTTCTGCTATGTTGGATGTTATGTTCTGTGCCTGTGAGACTGGCTCTGAAGGACAAATGTTTTGTTTTGGTTCTGTTATCAGCCTGCTTCCCCCCCACGACTGGCGGGACACAGAGACGGGGCAGTACATAGTGTGGCTGTTGTTTTTTGCTGGTCTCTTTTTTCCTTGACTCTAGCTCTGGCTGCTGCTTTTGCTCCTGCTCCTGCTTCGCTTTGCTCTTGCTTTGTTTATTCTCCTTTTTTTCCTTCTTGTAACTACTGGGACCTGCTCCGGACTGGCACCTGAGAACACCTTGTGGCCGGCAGCAGCCATCCCCAGCGCCGGAGGGAGTGACAACAGGGCGACCACCCCCAAGAGAGACTTGCTGCATTTGTCATCTTTTTCTCAGAGCTGTGAAAGAGTGTTGTCATCTGGTATTGTTCATTTGTGTACGGGGGGTGCGGTGCCTGTTAAATAAACAGGTTCTTTCCACTTCTCTCCGAGGAATCATTCCCGAACCGGCTGGGGGGAGGGGCCATGTGGGTTTGCTCTCTGGAGGGATCTTCCTTTGGAGGTTTTCACCCAGATTTGCCCTAAACTAGGACAAAATTTGGCGCCTGTCATAGGTTTGACGTTGGCACAAGGCCAGTGCCCCTATGAGGATATACTGTCCCTGGTATTTGCTGTGAGATGTGACCAAAAACAGAGCAAAACAGTTTCTAATTTAGAAAGCAAAAGAAAAAGAACTTTATTAATTATAATATGCAAAGAAGACACATACAGAAGAACATGGAAACTTTAAAAAAACACTCTTCCTCCCCCCCCCCACCAGTTCTCAACACAATAAAACAAACTGAAAATTCCCCATCACGTTACCACCTTTTAGATAATTAATCCTTAATCTATTACCACCCTTTCGATAATCAGTACTCAGTCCATCAAGGAGAGATAGGAGTCTTCCTTACACTACATCGTGGTCTCTTCCTCCATGTCCAGTGCTCTCACCACTGTGCATGGACTAGAGCTGCTTCTAGGGTTTTTCTTTTAAAGATGCTTTGGTTAGTTCCAAGAAACAACAGCTTCTCAAATTTGGGACACTAGTCCCCCCCAATATTACCCCCTGGGGCTGAGGGGCCTTGAGAACAGAGCTCTTCCTCTCATCTCTGTTCACACTACTGTCCACTCTTGGCTCCAAGCCAATGCCTCTCCCCAGATGCAGTTTCTGTGTTACAGAAAAGAAATGAGTCCATCCATGGCTATAAGAACAGTCCAGCCAAAAGCCACTCCATCATCTCCTCCCACCTAGGATTCTTTTCAGCATTCTCTGACAATCTTTCACTTGCACAAACTTTCATCATCTTTGCTTAGTTCTCTCTATCTTTCTTCTTCAAATTCAGGAAGATTAGCATTTATAAAGTTTCCATCATTTACGAAAAGGGTTAAAATCTTGGGCTTTGTTTCCCCAGAACTCTCACGGTATCTTTGCTGTTGGGCACTCTTCTCGCGCCACCCCCCCCATACTCCTTCGGCCGTGTTGTCTAGTTGTTGATATCAAATTTCAAGGTGACACAGATCACAGACACAGTTTCTCAGTCTCTCTCTCTCTCCGGGGTGGGGGGAAGGGGAAAAGAAGGCTGCTTGATGCCTCTTAAGGTTCTTGTACTCTCTCCACCCTTCCATCTTGCAGGATTTTTTCTCTCCCCCTCTGTGCCCAAGGTTCCAGGCCTACCTCACCCAGGCCGCATGGCTTCCCCTCCCCGCCCAGCCAGCCGCTGGGCAGGGGCGATCCGTCCGTCCTCAGGGACCGGAACCAAGAGAGAGCTTTCCAGGGAACCTCTGCTTTTAACCCCTTGTGTTCTCAGAGGCGGATCCTTGTCCTCAGTGGCCACACCAGGTGCCAGTCTTTAAACCTGAGCACTCATTGGTTTGACCACTGAAGTTCAAAAAAACTCATTTTTTTTCAAACTACGACAGCGCCCAACGCGAGGCTCAGGAGAGAGTGGAAAAACCCTGTTTTGAGTATATTTTGGTTGTTACTACTTGGTGGTGGTATAAAGCATTTAATAGTCATGTGCTTTCAATTCATAATGTCTCTTGGGGTGAAGGCTTGTCTGTATTTCTGGTCCCTAGGGTTTTTTGAGATCATAATACTTCTATGGTCCCTAGGTTTATTTGCTTATCCTCAAATAGTTCTACTATTGTCCCTAATACGTAGTTTTTACAGCAGAGGGGCAGTGACCAGAATAGCCATACTGCTGGGCTTGGTGGTGGTGATTTGTAAGAAGTTTATAAATCTGCTGGGGGCTGTTCCAGGTATGGATGGTTCATGGCTATGGTTATTTACCCAGATTGTTATAAGAACAGTAGGGGATGAGGCTTTTCAGTCTTTGCTTTCCTTCTTCTCCTCTGAGTTTGTCACATCACTGTTTGAGAATATTCAGTTTCCCCTGAATGTTAAAGAGACTATCTTTCTGGTCTTTAATCTAGTAAGCTTCCATTATACAGTCTGCAGCTTCTCTAGAATGAGGGCTGAGATTTCTAGAAGGACTGATGAGGGTGACCCCTGACCCAGGAGTAGACCCAGGTGTGGAAAATCCTGAGTGGTGTGGGAAATGGGAGGATATGGGCCAAATCCTGAAGGCATTCTCCGACCCTACAGCCTGGGACTTTCCCCATGAACAAATTCAGAACCCAGCTGAGGTAGGGAAATACCTGAAAGAAAAGTACCATGATGATCCTATGGAGAAAAAGATCATTGCAGTGAGCTGGGCCCTGGCATATGCTTATCGCACACTGCTAGATACTGTAGGCAGCAGACAGAGGAAGGGGGCAGGGAGATACATCAGCAGTTATCCCGGTCACTCAGGCTACAGCAAACACCCTGGGCTCGAAGCCAGCAGCCAAACCAGATAGTGAGCCTAACGCAGCAGCTACAGCAGACAATAAGCCTCAACCAATGGCTGTTGCTACTAGCACTAGAAGTGGGAAGTGTACAGACAAGACTGATCGACCAGTGGATGATGATGATGATGATACAGGAGAAGGACCCTCAACACCTCCTGACATAAAATCAGGAGTCAAAACAACAGGTGAAAGACCAGAAGCCAATATTGAGTCCTTTTCCCTGAAGGACCTTCGTGGCCTACAGAAGGACTACACTCGACGACCTGATGAATCCATAATTAGTTGGTTAGTCCATCTTTGGGATGCTGCAGGTGAGGCTACAATTCTGGAGGGCACTGAAGCGAGGCATTTGGGATCCCTGTCACATGATCCTGTCATTGACCAAGGAATGATGAGGGGGGCCAACCCTCACAGCCTCTGGGCACGGGTCTTGGAAAGTGAAGCACAAAGATACCTCTGTGCAGACGATCTTTATATGCAGCAAACCCAGTGGAAGACCATAGAACAAGGGATCCAACGCCTGAGAGAAATGGCAGTGGCAGAGATTGTCTTCTCAGATGACATAACAACTAGGAATCCAGACATGGTACCATGCACGTCTGTGATGTGGCGAAAACTGGTACGACTTGGGCCACAAGAATATGCCTCTGCTTTAGCCATAATGAAGAGGGATGACAGGGATGAGACTGTGCTGGATATGGCAAGGAAGCTCCGAGCTTACGCAGATGCTGTGCATGGCCCAACACATGCCAGAATCGCAGCGGTGGAAACACGTCTGCAGAAATTAGAGGACAAGATAGAAGAAAATCATAAGAAGCTCAGAGAGGAGATTAAAGAAGAGCTTCTCCAAATCTCAGCAGTACAGATCAGAGGCTCTGGTACCCAACGCAGACGTTCCCCATATGGAGAGAGAAGATACACCCCACGAGCTGAGCTGTGGTTCTTCCTGCGTGATTGTGGGGAAAACATGAGGAGATGGGATGGAAAACCAACTGCTGCTCCGGCCCAACGGGTGCGTGAATTGAAGGAAGACAAGGGTCAGAGAGGAAGTTCCACCAAAAGGACAGCAGCTCCAGTTGCCCATAGCCAAACTGCCAGATATGATGATGATGATGACATGTCCAATCCCCTTGAAGGAACCTCCAAGACATATACCCAAGGAAAGAAGGAGAACCAGGCTTAGAGGGGCCCTGCCTCTAGCCAGGTTGAGGCACGGGAAAACCGTGTTTTCTGGACTGTGTGGATTCGTTGGCCTGGCACATCGGAACCACGAGAGTATACAGCTTTAGTTGACACTGGTGCGCAGTGCACATTAATCCCATCAAGACATGTGGGGACAGAATCTGTTTCTATTGCTGGTGTGACAGGGGGATCGCAGGATTTCACTTTGGTGGAAGCTGATGTGAGCCTGACTGGAAATGAGTGGAAGAAACACCCTATTGTGACTGGCTCAGAGGCCCCATGTATTTTGGGCATAGATTATCTTCAAAGTGGGTATTTCAAAGACCCAAAAGAACTCAGGTGGGTGTTTTGGATAGTGGCTATGGTGACAGAGGGCATCCAGCAACTGAACACTTTGCCTGGACTGTCCGAGAATCCATCTACAGTAGGACTTCTGAAGGGAGAAGAGCGACAGGTACCAATTGCTACTTCCATAGTGCATCGTCGACAGTACAGAACAACTCGAGATGCTGTGATTCCCATCCATAAGATGATCCGAGAGCTGGAGAGCCAAGGGGTGGTCAGCAAAACCCACTCACCCTTCAACAGCCCCATCTGCCTGTGCGCAAATCCGAAGGAGAATGGAGATTGACGGTGGACTGCCGTGCATTGAATGAAGTGACTCCACCGCTGAGTGCTGCTGTGCCAGACATATTAGAGCTCCAGTACGAGCTGGAGTCCAAGGCAGCAAAGTGGTATGCCACTACTGACATTGCAAATGCATTTTTCTCCATTCCTCTGGCAGCAGAATGCAGGCCTCAGTTTGCTTTCACGTGGAGGGGAGTGCAGTATACTTGGAATCGACTGCCCCAGGGGTGGAAGCACAGTCCCACCATCTGCCATGGACTGATCCAGACTGCACTAGAAAAGGGTGAGGCTCCAGAACATCTACAGTATATTGATGACATCATTGTGTGGGGGAACACAGCTGCAGAAGTGTTCGAGAAAATCATCCAAATCCTCCTGGGAGCTGGTTTTGCCATCAAAAAGAGCAAAGTAAAGGGACCAGCTCGTGAGATTCAGTTCCTAGGAGTAAAGTGGCAAGATGGACGGCGTCAGATTCCTACGGATGTCATCAACAAGATCACAGCTATGTCTCCACCAACCAATAAGAAGGAGACACAAGCTTTCCTTGGCACCATAGGTTTTTGGAGAGTGCACATTCCTGAGTACAGTCAGATCGTAAGCCCTCTTTACCTGGTCACCTGCAAGAAGAATGATTTCCACTGGGGCCCTGAACAGCAGCAAGCCTTTCCCAGATCAAGCAGGAGATGGCTCATGCGGTGGCCCTTGGCCCAGTCAGGACGGGACCAGAGGTGAAGAATGTGCTCTACTCTGCAGCCGGGAGCCATGGTCTGTCCTGGAGCCTTTGGCAAAAGGTGCCTGGGGAGACTCGGGGTTCGACCATTGGGATTTTGGAGTTGAGGCTACAGGGGGTCTGAATCTAACTACACTCCAACAGAAAAAGAAATCTTAGCTGCTTACGAAGGAGTCCAAGCTGCCTCAGAAGTGATTGGTACAGAAGTGCAACTCCTTCTGGCACCCCGACTACCGGTACTGGGGTGGATGTTCAAAGACAAGGTTCCTTCTACCCACCATGCCACCAGTGCTACATGGAGCAAGTGGATTGCTCTTCTCACACAGCGCGCCCTATAGGGAAACTAAATCGCCCTGGGATTCTGGAGGCAATTACAAATTGGCCCGAAGGTGAGAATTTTGATGTCAGAGATGAAGAAGAGCCAGTGACGCGGGCTCAAGAAGCTCCTCCATATAACCAACTGCCCCCAGAGGAAACACGCTATGCTCTTTTCACTGACGGTTCCTGTCGTATTGTAGGGATGAACTGGAAGTGGAAAGCAGCTGTCTGGAGCCCCACACGACAGGTCGCAGAGGTCATTGAGGGAGAAGGTGGGTCAAGCCAATTTGCAGAGCTCAAAGCCGTTCAACTGGCCCTGGACATTGCTGAAAGAGAGAGGTGGCCAAAGCTTTACCTCTACACTGATTCATGGATGGTAGCCAATGCTCTGTGGGGATGGCTGGAGAGGTGGAAAGAGTCTAACTGGCAACGTAGAGGAAAACAAATTTGGGCTGCTGAAGAGTGGAAAGACATCGCTACCAGAGTAGGGAGGTGTCGTAGTTTGAAAAAAATGAGTTTTTTGAACTTCAGTGGTCAAACCAATGAGTGCTCAGGTTTAAAGACTGGCACCTGGTGTGGCCACTGAGGATAAGGATCCGCCTCTGAGAACACAAGGGGTTAAAAGCAGAGGGCTCCCAGGAAAGCTCTCTCTTGTTTCTGGTCTCTGAGGACGGTCAGATCTCCCCTGCCCAGCTGCGGGCTGGGCGGGGGAGGGGAAGCCATGCGGCCTGGGCGAGGTAGGCTGGAGCCTTGGGCAGAGACGGGGAGACAAAAAATCCTGCAAGATGGAAGGGTGGAGAGAGTACAAGAACCTTAAGAGGCATCAAGCAGCCTTCTTTTCCCCTTCCCTCCCCCCCCAGAGAGAGAGAGAGAGAGACTGAGAAACCGTGTCTGTGATCTCGTCACCTTGAAATTTGATATCAACTACTGGGCAGCACGGCCAAGGAGTATGGGGGGGTGGCGCGAGAAGAGTGCCCAACAGCAAAGATACTGTAAGAGTTCTGAAGAAACAAAGCCCAAGATTTTAACCCTTTTCGTAGATGATGGAAACTTTATAAATGCTAATCCTCCTAAATTTGAAGAAGAAAAATAGAGAGAACTAAGCAAAGATGATGAAAGTTTGTGCAAGTGAAAGATTGTCAGAGAATGCTGAAAAGAATCCTAGGTGGGAGGAGATGATGGAGTGGCCTTTGGCTGGACTGTTCTTATAGCCATGGATGGACTCATTTCTTTTCTGTAACACAGAAACTGCATCTGGGGAGAGGCATTGGCTTGGAGCCAAGAGTGGACAGTAGTGCGAACAGAGATGAGAGGAAGAGCTCTGTTCTCAAGGCCCCTCGGCCCCAAGGGGTAATATTGGGGGGGACTGGTGTCCCAAAATTTGAGAAGCTGTCATTTCTTGGAACTAACCAAAGCATCTTTAAAAAGAAAAACCCTAGAAGCAGCTCTAGTCCATGCACAGTGGTGAGAGCACTGGACATGGAGGAAGAGGCCACGATGTGGTGCAAGGAAGACTCCTATCTCTCCTTGATGAACTAAGTACTGATTATCGAAAGGGTGGTAATAGACTAAGGATTAATCATCTAAAAGATGGTAACGTGATTGAGAATTTTTAGTTTGTTTTATTGTGTTGAGAACTGGTGGTGGGGGGGAGGAAGAGTGTTTTTTTTAAAGTTTTCATGTTCTTCTGTATGTGTCTTCTTTGCATATTATAAGTAATAAAGTTCTTTTCTTTTGCTTTCTAAATTAGGAACTGTTTTGCTCTGTTTTTGGTCACATCTCACAGCAAATACCAGGGACAGTATATCCTCATAGGGCACTGGCCTTGTGCCAACGTCAAACCTATGACAGTCCGTCTTTGGGATGCTGCAGGTGAGGCTACAATTCTGGATGGCACTGAAGCGAGGCATTTGGGATCCCTGTCACATGATCCTGTCATTGACCAAGGAATGATGAGGGGGGTTAACCCTCACAGCCTCTGGGCACGGGTCTTGGAAAGTGTAGCACAAAGATACCTCTGTGCAGACGATCTTTATATGCAGCAAACACAGTGGAAGACCATAGAACAAGGGATCCAACGCCTGAGAGAAATGGCAGTGGCAGAGATTATCTTCTCAGATGACATAACAACTAGGAATCCAGACATGGTACCATGCACGTCTGTGATGTGGCGAAAACTGGTACGACTTGGGCCACAAGAATATGCCTCTGCTTTAGCCATAATGAAGAGGGATGACAGGGATGAGACTGTGCTGGATATGGCAAGGAAGCTCCGAGCTTACGCAGATGCTGTGCATGGCCCAACACATGCCAGAATCGCAGCGGTGGAAACACGTCTGCAGAAATTAGAGGACAAGATAGAAGAAAATCATAAGAAGCTCAGAGAGGAGATTAAAGAAGAGCTTCTCCAAATCTCAGCAGTACAGATCAGAGGCTCTGGTACCCAACGCAGACGTTCCCCATATGGAGAGAGAAGATACACCCCACGAGCTGAGCTGTGGTTCTTCCTGCGTGATTGTGGGGAAAACATGAGGAGATGGGATGGAAAACCAACTGCTGCTCTGGCCCAACGGGTGCGTGAATTGAAGGAAGACAAGGATCAGAGAGGAAGTTCCACCAAAAGGAAAGCAGCTCCAATTGCCCATAGCCAAACTGCCAGGTATGATGATGATGATGACATGTCCAATCCCCTTGAAGGAACCTCCAAGACATATACCCAAGGAAAGAAGGATAACCAGGCTTAGAGGGGCCCTGCCTCTAGCCAGGTTGAGGCACGGGAAAACCGTGTTTTCTGGACCGTGTGGATTCGTTGGCCTGGCACATCGGAACCACGAGAGTATACAGCTTTAGTTGACACTGGTGCGCAGTGCACATTAATCCCATCAAGACATGTGGGGACAGAATCTGTTTCTATTGCTGGTGTGACAGGGGGATCGCAGGATTTTACTTTGGTGGAAGCTGATGTGAGCCTGACTGGAAATGAGTGGAAGAAACACCCTATTGTGACTGGCTCAGAGGCCCCATGTATTTTGGGCATAGATTATCTTCAAAGTGGGTATTTCAAAGACCCAAAAGAACTCAGGTGGGCGTTTTGGATAGTGGCTATGGTGACAGAGGGCATCCAGCAACTGAACACCTTGCCTGGACTGTCCGAGAATCCATCTACAGTAGGACTTCTGAAGGGAGAAGAGCGACAGGTACCAATTGCTACTTCCATAGTGCATCGTCGACAGTACAGAACAACTCGAGATGCTGTGATTCCCATCCATAAGATGATCCGAGAGCTGGAGAGCCAAGGGGTGGTCAGCAAAACCCACTCACCCTTCAACAGCCCCATCTGGCCTGTGCGCAAATCCGAAGGAGAATGGAGATTGACGGTGGACTACCGTGCATTGAATGAAGTGACTCCACCGCTGAGTGCTGCTGTGCCAGACATATTAGAGCTCCAGTACGAGCTGGAGTCCAAGGCAGCAAAGTGGTATGCCACTACTGACATTACAAATGCATTTTTCTCCATTCCTCTGGCAGCAGAATGCAGGCCTCAGTTTGCTTTCACGTGGAGGGGAGTGCAGTATACTTGGAATCGACTGCCCCAGGGGTGGAAGCACAGTCCCACCATCTGCCATGGACTGATCCAGACTGCACTAGAAAAGGGTGAGGCTCCAGAACATCTACAGTATCATGATGACATCATTGTGTGGGGGAACACAGCTGCAGAAGTGTTCGAGAAAATCATCCAAATCCTCCTGGGAGCTGGTTTTGCCATCAAAAAGAGCAAAGTAAAGGGACCAGCTCGTGAGATTCAGTTCCTAGGAGTAAAGTGGCAAGATGGACGGCGTCAGATTCCTACGGATGTCATCAACAAGATCACAGCTATGTCTCCACCAACCAATAAGAAGGAGACACAAGCTTTCCTTGGCACCATAGGTTTTTGGAGAGTGCACATTCCTGAGTACAGTCAGATCGTAAGCCCTCTTTACCTGGTCACCTGCAAGAAGAATGATTTCCACTGGGGCCCTGAACAGCAGCAAGCCTTTGCCCAGATCAAGCAGGAGATGGCTCATGCGGTGGCCCTTGGCCCAGTCAGGACGGGACCAGAGGTGAAGAATGTGCTCTACTCTGCAGCCGGGAGCCATGGTCTGTCCTGGAGCCTTTGGCAAAAGGTGCCTGGGGAGACTCGGGGTCGACCATTGGGATTTTGGAGTTGAGGCTACAGGGGGTCTGAATCTAACTACACTCCAACAGAAAAAGAAATCTTAGCTGCTTACGAAGGAGTCCAAGCTGCCTCAGAAGTGATTGGTACAGAAGTGCAACTCCTTCTGGCACCCCGACTACCGGTACTGGGGTGGATGTTCAAAGACAAGGTTCCTTCTACCCACCATGCCACCAGTGCTACATGGAGCAAGTGGATTGCTCTTCTCACACAGCGCGCCCGTATAGGGAAACTAAATCGCCCTGGGATTCTGGAGGCAATTACAAATTGGCCCGAAGGTGAGAATTTTGATGTCAGAGATGAAGAAGAGCCAGTGATGCGGGCTCAAGAAGCTCCTCCATATAACCAACTGCCCCCAGAGGAAACACGCTATGCTCTTTTCACTGACGGTTCCTGTCGTATTGTAGGGATGAACTGGAAGTGGAAAGCAGCTGTCTGGAGCCCCACACGACAGGTCGCAGAGGTCATTGAGGGAGAAGGTGGGTCAAGCCAATTTGCAGAGCTCAAAGCCGTTCAACTGGCCCTGGACATTGCTGAAAGAGAGAGGTGGCCAAAGCTTTACCTCTACACTGATTCATGGATGGTAGCCAATGCTCTGTGGGGATGGCTGGAGAGGTGGAAAGAGTCTAACTGGCAACGTAGAGGAAAACAAATTTGGGCTGCTGAAGAGTGGAAAGACATCGCTACCAGAGTAGGGAGGTGTCGTAGTTTGAAAAAAATGAGTTTTTTGAACTTCAGTGGTCAAACCAATGAGTGCTCAGGTTTAAAGACTGGCACCTGGTGTGGCCACTGAGGATAAGGATCCGCCTCTGAGAACACAAGGGGTTAAAAGCAGAGGGCTCCCAGGAAAGCTCTCTCTTGTTTCTGGTCTCTGAGGACGGTAGATCTCCCCTGCCCAGCGCGGCTGGGCGGGGAGGGGAAGCCATGCGGCCTGGGCGAGGTAGGCCGGAGCCTTGGGCAGAGACGGGGAGACAAAAAATCCTGCAAGATGGAAGGGTGGAGAGAGTACAAGAACCTTAAGAGGCATCAAGCAGCCTTCTTTTCCCCTTCCCTCCCCCCCCAGAGAGAGAGAGAGAGAGACTGAGAAACCGTGTCTGTGATCTTGTCACCCTGAAATTTGATATCAGCAACTAGACAGCACGGCCAGAAGGAGTATGGGGGGGTGGCGCGAGAAGAGTGCCCAACAGCAAAGATACTGTAAGAGTTCTGAAGAAACAAAGCCCAAGATTTTAACCCTTTTCGTAGATGATGGAAACTTTATAAATGCTAATCCTCCTAAATTTGAAGAAGAAAATAGAGAGAACTAAGCAAAGATGATGAAAGTTTGTGCAAGTGAAAGATTGTCAGAGAATGCTGAAAAGAATCCTAGGTGGGAGGAGATGATGGAGTGGCCTTTGGCTGGACTGTTCTTATAGCCATGGATGGACTCATTTCTTTTCTGTAACACAGAAACTGCATCTGGGGAGAGGCATTGGCTTGGAGCCAAGAGTGGACAGTAGTGCGAACAGAGATGAGAGGAAGAGCTCTGTTCTCAAGGCCCCTCGGCCCCAAGGGGTAATATTGGGGGGGACTGGTGTCCCAAAATTTGAGAAGCTGTCATTTCTTGGAACTAACCAAAGCATCTTTAAAAAGAAAAACCCTAGAAGCAGCTCTAGTCCATGCACAGTGGTGAGAGCACTGGACATGGAGGAAGAGGCCACGATGTGGTGCAAGGAAGACTCCTATCTCTCCTTGATGAACTAAGTACTGATTATCGAAAGGGTGGTAATAGACTAAGGATTAATCATCTAAAAGATGGTAACGTGATTGAGAATTTTTAGTTTGTTTTATTGTGTTGAGAACTGGTGGTGGGGGGGAGGAAGAGTGTTTTTTTTAAAGTTTTCATGTTCTTCTGTATGTGTCTTCTTTGCATATTATAAGTAATAAAGTTCTTTTCTTTTGCTTTCTAAATTAGGAACTGTTTTGCTCTGTTTTTGGTCACATCTCACAGCAAATACCAGGGACAGTATATCCTCATAGGGGCACTGGCCTTGTGCCAACGTCAAACCTATGACAGTCCGTCTTTGGGATGCTGCAGGTGAGGCTAACAATTCTGGATGGCACTGAAGCGAGGCATTTGGGATCCCTGTCACATGATCCTGTCATTGACCAAGGAATGATGAGGGGGGTTAACCCTCACAGCCTCTGGGCACGGGTCTTGGAAAGTGTAGCACAAAGATACCTCTGTGCAGACGATCTTTATATGCAGCAAACACAGTGGAAGACCATAGAACAAGGGATCCAACGCCTGAGAGAAATGGCAGTGGCAGAGATTATCTTCTCAGATGACATAACAACTAGGAATCCAGACATGGTACCATGCACGTCTGTGATGTGGCGAAAACTGGTACGACTTGGGCCACAAGAATATGCCTCTGCTTTAGCCATAATGAAGAGGGATGACAGGAATGAGACTGTGCTGGATATGGCAAGGAAGCTCCGAGCTTACGCAGATGCTGTGCATGGCCCAACACATGCCAGAATCGCAGCGGTGGAAACACGTCTGCAGAAATTAGAGGACAAGATAGAAGAAAATCATAAGAAGCTCAGAGAGGAGATTAAAGAAGAGCTTCTCCAAATCTCAGCAGTACAGATCAGAGGCTCTGGTACCCAACGCAGACGTTCCCCATATGGAGAGAGAAGATACACCCCACGAGCTGAGCTGTGGTTCTTCCTGCGTGATTGTGGGGAAAACATGAGGAGATGGGATGGAAAACCAACTGCTGCTCTGGCCCAACGGGTGCGTGAATTGAAGGAAGACAAGGATCAGAGAGGAAGTTCCACCAAAAGGAAAGCAGCTCCAATTGCCCATAGCCAAACTGCCAGGTATGATGATGATGATGACATGTCCAATCCCCTTGAAGGAACCTCCAAAACATATACCCAAGGAAAGAAGGATAACCAGGCTTAGAGGGGCCCTGCCTCTAGCCAGGTAGAGGCACGGGAAAACCGTGTTTTCTGGACTGTGTGGATTCGTTGGCCTGGCACATCGGAACCACGAGAGTATACAGCTTTAGTTGACACTGGTGCGCAGTGCACATTAATCCCATCAAGACATGTGGGGACAGAATCTGTTTCTATTGCTGGTGTGACAGGGGGATCGCAGGATTTTACTTTGGTGGAAGCTGATGTGAGCCTGACTGGAAATGAGTGGAAGAAACACCCTATTGTGACTGGCTCAGAGGCCCCATGTATTTTGGGCATAGATTATCTTCAAAGTGGGTATTTCAAAGACCCAAAAGAACTCAGGTGGGCGTTTTGGATAGTGGCTATGGTGACAGAGGGCATCCAGCAACTGAACACCTTGCCTGGACTGTCCGAGAATCCATCTACAGTAGGACTTCTGAAGGGAGAAGAGCGACAGGTACCAATTGCTACTTCCATAGTGCATCGTCGACAGTACAGAACAACTCGAGATGCTGTGATTCCCATCCATAAGATGATCCGAGAGCTGGAGAGCCAAGGGGTGGTCAGCAAAACCCACTCACCCTTCAACAGCCCCATCTGGCCTGTGCGCAAATCCGAAGGAGAATGGAGATTGACGGTGGACTACCGTGCATTGAATGAAGTGACTCCACCGCTGAGTGCTGCTGTGCCAGACATATTAGAGCTCCAGTACGAGCTGGAGTCCAAGGCAGCAAAGTGGTATGCCACTACTGACATTGCAAATGCATTTTTCTCCATTCCTCTGGCAGCAGAATGCAGGCCTCAGTTTGCTTTCACGTGGAGGGGAGTGCAGTATACTTGGAATCGACTGCCCCAGGGGTGGAAGCACAGTCCCACCATCTGCCATGGACTGATCCAGACTGCACTAGAAAAGGGTGAGGCTCCAGAACATCTACAGTACATCGATGACATCATCGTGTGGGGGAACACAGCTGCAGAAGTGTTCGAGAAAGGAGAGAAAATCATCCAAATCCTCCTGGGAGCTGGTTTTGCCATCAAAAAGAGCAAAGTAAAGGGACCAGCTCGTGAGATTCAGTTCCTAGGAGTAAAGTGGCAAGATGGACGGCGTCAGATTCCTACGGATGTCATCAACAAGATCACAGCTATGTCTCCACCAACCAATAAGAAGGAGACACAAGCTTTCCTTGGCACCATAGGTTTTTGGAGAGTGCACATTCCTGAGTACAGTCAGATCGTAAGCCCTCTTTACCTGGTCACCTGCAAGAAGAATGATTTCCACTGGGGCCCTGAACAGCAGCAAGCCTTTCCCAGATCAAGCAGGAGATGGCTCATGCGGTGGCCCTTGGCCCAGTCAGGACGGGACCAGAGGTGAAGAATGTGCTCTACTCTGCAGCCGGGAGCCATGGTCTGTCCTGGAGCCTTTGGCAAAAGGTGCCTGGGGAGACTCGGGGTCGACCATTGGGATTTTGGAGTTGAGGCTACAGGGGGTCTGAATCTAACTACACTCCAACAGAAAAAGAAATCTTAGCTGCTTACGAAGGAGTCCAAGCTGCCTCAGAAGTGATTGGTACAGAAGTGCAACTCCTTCTGGCACCCCGACTACCGGTACTGGGGTGGATGTTCAAAGACAAGGTTCCTTCTACCCACCATGCCACCAGTGCTACATGGAGCAAGTGGATTGCTCTTCTCACACAGCGCGCCCGTATAGGGAAACTAAATCGCCCTGGGATTCTGGAGGCAATTACAAATTGGCCCGAAGGTGAGAATTTTGATGTCAGAGATGAAGAAGAGCCAGTGACGCGGGCTCAAGAAGCTCCTCCATATAACCAACTGCCCCCAGAGGAAACACGCTATGCTCTTTTCACTGACGGTTCCTGTCGTATTGTAGGGATGAACTGGAAGTGGAAAGCAGCTGTCTGGAGCCCCACACGACAGGTCGCAGAGGTCATTGAGGGAGAAGGTGGGTCAAGCCAATTTGCAGAGCTCAAAGCCGTTCAACTGGCCCTGGACATTGCTGAAAGAGAGAGGTGGCCAAAGCTTTACCTCTACACTGATTCATGGATGGTAGCCAATGCTCTGTGGGGATGGCTGGAGAGGTGGAAAGAGTCTAACTGGCAACGTAGAGGAAAACAAATTTGGGCTGCTGAAGAGTGGAAAGACATCGCTACCAGAGTAGGGAGGTGTCGTAGTTTGAAAAAAATGAGTTTTTTGAACTTCAGTGGTCAAACCAATGAGTGCTCAGGTTTAAAGACTGGCACCTGGTGTGGCCACTGAGGATAAGGATCCGCCTCTGAGAACACAAGGGGTTAAAAGCAGAGGGCTCCCAGGAAAGCTCTCTCTTGTTTCTGGTCTCTGAGGACGGTCAGATCTCCCCTGCCCAGCTGCGGGCTGGGCGGGGGAGGGGAAGCCATGCGGCCTGGGCGAGGTAGGCTGGAGCCTTGGGCAGAGACGGGGAGACAAAAAATCCTGCAAGATGGAAGGGTGGAGAGAGTACAAGAACCTTAAGAGGCATCAAGCAGCCTTCTTTTCCCCTTCCCTCCCCCCCCAGAGAGAGAGAGAGAGAGACTGAGAAACCGTGTCTGTGATCTCGTCACCTTGAAATTTGATATCAACACTGACAGCACGGCCGAAGGAGTATGGGGGGGTGGCGCGAGAAGAGTGCCCAACAGCAAAGATACCGTGAGAGTTCTGAAGAAACAAAGCCCAAGATTTTAACCCTTTTCGTAGATGATGGAAACTTTATAAATGCTAATCCTCCTAAATTTGAAGAAGAAAAATAGAGAGAACTAAGCAAAGATGATGAAAGTTTGTGCAAGTGAAAGATTGTCAGAGAATGCTGAAAAGAATCCTAGGTGGGAGGAGATGATGGAGTGGCCTTTGGCTGGACTGTTCTTATAGCCATGGATGGACTCATTTCTTTTCTGTAACACAGAAACTGCATCTGGGGAGAGGCATTGGCTTGGAGCCAAGAGTGGACAGTAGTGCGAACAGAGATGAGAGGAAGAGCTCTGTTCTCAAGGCCCCTCGGCCCCAAGGGGTAATATTGGGGGGGACTGGTGTCCCAAAATTTGAGAAGCTGTCATTTCTTGGAACTAACCAAAGCATCTTTAAAAAGAAAAACCCTAGAAGCAGCTCTAGTCCATGCACAGTGGTGAGAGCACTGGACATGGAGGAAGAGGCCACAAATGTGGTGCAAGGAAGACTCCTATCTCTCCTTGATGAACTAAGTACTGATTATCGAAAGGGTGGTAATAGACTAAGGATTAATCATCTAAAAGATGGTAACGTGATTGAGAATTTTTAGTTTGTTTTATTGTGTTGAGAACTGGTGGTGGGGGGGAGGAAGAGTGTTTTTTTTAAAGTTTTCATGTTCTTCTGTATGTGTCTTCTTTGCATATTATAAGTAATAAAGTTCTTTTCTTTTGCTTTCTAAATTAGGAACTGTTTTGCTCTGTTTTTGGTCACATCTCACAGCAAATACCAGGGACAGTATATCCTCATAGGGGCACTGGCCTTGTGCCAACGTCAAACCTATGACAGTCCGTCTTTGGGATGCTGCAGGTGAGGCTACAATTCTGGATGGCACTGAAGCGAGGCATTTGGGATCCCTGTCACATGATCCTGTCATTGACCAAGGAATGATGAGGGGGGTTAACCCTCACAGCCTCTGGGCACGGGTCTTGGAAAGTGTAGCACAAAGATACCTCTGTGCAGACGATCTTTATATGCAGCAAACACAGTGGAAGACCATAGAACAAGGGATCCAACGCCTGAGAGAAATGGCAGTGGCAGAGATTATCTTCTCAGATGACATAACAACTAGGAATCCAGACATGGTACCATGCACGTCTGTGATGTGGCGAAAACTGGTACGACTTGGGCCACAAGAATATGCCTCTGCTTTAGCCATAATGAAGAGGGATGACAGGGATGAGACTGTGCTGGATATGGCAAGGAAGCTCCGAGCTTACGCAGATGCTGTGCATGGCCCAACACATGCCAGAATCGCAGCGGTGGAAACACGTCTGCAGAAATTAGAGGACAAGATAGAAGAGAATCATAAGAAGCTCAGAGAGGAGATTAAAGAAGAGCTTCTCCAAATCTCAGCAGTACAGATCAGAGGCTCTGGTACCCAACGCAGACGTTCCCCATATGGAGAGAGAAGATACACCCCACGAGCTGAGCTGTGGTTCTTCCTGCGTGATTGTGGGGAAAACATGAGGAGATGGGATGGAAAACCAACTGCTGCTCTGGCCCAACGGGTGCGTGAATTGAAGGAAGACAAGGATCAGAGAGGAAGTTCCACCAAAAGGAAAGCAGCTCCAATTGCCCATAGCCAAACTGCCAGGTATGATGATGATGATGACATGTCCAATCCCCTTGAAGGAACCTCCAAAACATATACCCAAGGAAAGAAGGATAACCAGGCTTAGAGGGGCCCTGCCTCTAGCCAGGTAGAGGCACGGGAAAACCGTGTTTTCTGGACCGTGTGGATTCGTTGGCCTGGCACATCGGAACCACGAGAGTATACAGCTTTAGTTGACACTGGTGCGCAGTGCACATTAATCCCATCAAGACATGTGGGGACAGAATCTGTTTCTATTGCTGGTGTGACAGGGGGATCGCAGGATTTTACTTTGGTGGAAGCTGATGTGAGCCTGACTGGAAATGAGTGGAAGAAACACCCTATTGTGACTGGCTCAGAGGCCCCATGTATTTTGGGCATAGATTATCTTCAAAGTGGGTATTTCAAAGACCCAAAAGAACTCAGGTGGGCGTTTTGGATAGTGGCTATGGTGACAGAGGGCATCCAGCAACTGAACACCTTGCCTGGACTGTCCGAGAATCCATCTACAGTAGGACTTCTGAAGGGAGAAGAGCGACAGGTACCAATTGCTACTTCCATAGTGCATCGTCGACAGTACAGAACAACTCGAGATGCTGTGATTCCCATCCATAAGATGATCCGAGAGCTGGAGAGCCAAGGGGTGGTCAGCAAAACCCACTCACCCTTCAACAGCCCCATCTGGCCTGTGCGCAAATCCGAAGGAGAATGGAGATTGACGGTGGACTACCGTGCATTGAATGAAGTGACTCCACCGCTGAGTGCTGCTGTGCCAGACATATTAGAGCTCCAGTACGAGCTGGAGTCCAAGGCAGCAAAGTGGTATGCCACTACTGACATTGCAAATGCATTTTTCTCCATTCCTCTGGCAGCAGAATGCAGGCCTCAGTTTGCTTTCACGTGGAGGGGAGTGCAGTATACTTGGAATCGACTGCCCCAGGGGTGGAAGCACAGTCCCACCATCTGCCATGGACTGATCCAGACTGCACTAGAAAAGGGTGAGGCTCCAGAACATCTACAGTATATTGATGACATCATTGTGTGGGGGAACACAGCTGCAGAAGTGTTCGAGAAAATCATCCAAATCCTCCTGGGAGCTGGTTTTGCCATCAAAAAGAGCAAAGTAAAGGGACCAGCTCGTGAGATTCAGTTCCTAGGAGTAAAGTGGCAAGATGGACGGCGTCAGATTCCTACGGATGTCATCAACAAGATCACAGCTATGTCTCCACCAACCAATAAGAAGGAGACACAAGCTTTCCTTGGCACCATAGGTTTTTGGAGAGTGCACATTCCTGAGTACAGTCAGATCGTAAGCCCTCTTTACCTGGTCACCTGCAAGAAGAATGATTTCCACTGGGGCCCTGAACAGCAGCAAGCCTTTACCCAGATCAAGCAGGAGATGGCTCATGCGGTGGCCCTTGGCCCAGTCAGGACGGGACCAGAGGTGAAGAATGTGCTCTACTCTGCAGCCGGGAGCCATGGTCTGTCCTGGAGCCTTTGGCAAAAGGTGCCTGGGGAGACTCGGGGTCGACCATTGGGATTTTGGAGTTGAGGCTACAGGGGGTCTGAATCTAACTACACTCCAACAGAAAAAGAAATCTTAGCTGCTTACGAAGGAGTCCAAGCTGCCTCAGAAGTGATTGGTACAGAAGTGCAACTCCTTCTGGCACCCCGACTACCGGTACTGGGGTGGATGTTCAAAGACAAGGTTCCTTCTACCCACCATGCCACCAGTGCTACATGGAGCAAGTGGATTGCTCTTCTCACACAGCGCGCCCGTATAGGGAAACTAAATCGCCCTGGGATTCTGGAGGCAATTACAAATTGGCCCGAAGGTGAGAATTTTGATGTCAGAGATGAAGAAGAGCCAGTGACGCGGGCTCAAGAAGCTCCTCCATATAACCAACTGCCCCCAGAGGAAACACGCTATGCTCTTTTCACTGACGGTTCCTGTCGTATTGTAGGGATGAACTGGAAGTGGAAAGCAGCTGTCTGGAGCCCCACACGACAGGTCGCAGAGGTCATTGAGGGAGAAGGTGGGTCAAGCCAATTTGCAGAGCTCAAAGCCGTTCAACTGGCCCTGGACATTGCTGAAAGAGAGAGGTGGCCAAAGCTTTACCTCTACACTGATTCATGGATGGTAGCCAATGCTCTGTGGGGATGGCTGGAGAGGTGGAAAGAGTCTAACTGGCAACGTAGAGGAAAACAAATTTGGGCTGCTGAAGAGTGGAAAGACATCGCTACCAGAGTAGGGAGGTGTCGTAGTTTGAAAAAAATGAGTTTTTTGAACTTCAGTGGTCAAACCAATGAGTGCTCAGGTTTAAAGACTGGCACCTGGTGTGGCCACTGAGGATAAGGATCCGCCTCTGAGAACACAAGGGGTTAAAAGCAGAGGGCTCCCAGGAAAGCTCTCTCTTGTTTCTGGTCTCTGAGGACGGTCAGATCTCCCCTGCCCAGCTGCGGGCTGGGCGGGGGAGGGGAAGCCATGCGGCCTGGGCGAGGTAGGCGGAGCCTTGGGCAGAGACGGGGAGACAAAAAATCCTGCAAGATGGAAGGGTGGAGAGAGTACAAGAACCTTAAGAGGCATCAAGCAGCCTTCTTTTCCCCTTCCCTCCCCCCCCAGAGAGAGAGAGAGAGAGACTGAGAAACCGTGTCTGTGATCTCGGTCACCTTGAAATTTGATATCAACAACTAGACAGCACGGCCGAAGGAGTATGGGGGGGTGGCGCGAGAAGAGTGCCCAACAGCAAAGATACTGTAAGAGTTCTGAAGAAACAAAGCCCAAGATTTTAACCCTTTTCGTAGATGATGGAAACTTTATAAATGCTAATCCTCCTAAATTTGAAGAAGAAAAATAGAGAGAACTAAGCAAAGATGATGAAAGTTTGTGCAAGTGAAAGATTGTCAGAGAATGCTGAAAAGAATCCTAGGTGGGAGGAGATGATGGAGTGGCCTTTGGCTGGACTGTTCTTATAGCCATGGATGGACTCATTTCTTTTCTGTAACACAGAAACTGCATCTGGGGAGAGGCATTGGCTTGGAGCCAGAGGTGGACAGTAGTGCGAACAGAGATGAGAGGAAGAGCTCTGTTCTCAAGGCCCCTCGGCCCCAAGGGGTAATATTGGGGGGGACTGGTGTCCCAAAATTTGAGAAGCTGTCATTTCTTGGAACTAACCAAAGCATCTTTAAAAAGAAAAACCCTAGAAGCAGCTCTAGTCCATGCACAGTGGTGAGAGCACTGGACATGGAGGAAGAGGCCACGATGTGGTGCAAGGAAGACTCCTATCTCTCCTTGATGAACTAAGTACTGATTATCGAAAGGGTGGTAATAGACTAAGGATTAATCATCTAAAAGATGGTAACGTGATTGAGAATTTTTAGTTTGTTTTATTGTGTTGAGAACTGGTGGTGGGGGGAGGAAGAGTGTTTTTTTTAAAGTTTTCATGTTCTTCTGTATGTGTCTTCTTTGCATATTATAAGTAATAAAGTTCTTTTCTTTTGCTTTCTAAATTAGGAACTGTTTTGCTCTGTTTTTGGTCACATCTCACAGCAAATACCAGGGACAGTATATCCTCATAGGGGCACTGGCCTTGTGCCAACGTCAAACCTATGACAGTCCGTCTTTGGGATGCTGCAGGTGAGGCTACAATTCTGGATGGCACTGAAGCGAGGCATTTGGGATCCCTGTCACATGATCCTGTCATTGACCAAGGAATGATGAGGGGGGTTAACCCTCACAGCCTCTGGGCACGGGTCTTGGAAAGTGTAGCACAAAGATACCTCTGTGCAGACGATCTTTATATGCAGCAAACACAGTGGAAGACCATAGAACAAGGGATCCAACGCCTGAGAGAAATGGCAGTGGCAGAGATTATCTTCTCAGATGACATAACAACTAGGAATCCAGACATGGTACCATGCACGTCTGTGATGTGGCGAAAACTGGTACGACTTGGGCCACAAGAATATGCCTCTGCTTTAGCCATAATGAAGAGGGATGACAGGAATGAGACTGTGCTGGATATGGCAAGGAAGCTCCGAGCTTACGCAGATGCTGTGCATGGCCCAACACATGCCAGAATCGCAGCGGTGGAAACACGTCTGCAGAAATTAGAGGACAAGATAGAAGAAATCATAAGAAGCTCAGAGAGGAGATTAAAGAAGAGCTTCTCCAAATCTCAGCAGTACAGATCAGAGGCTCTGGTACCCAACGCAGACGTTCCCCATATGGAAGAGAAGATACACCCCACGAGCTGAGCTGTGGTTCTTCCTGCGTGATTGTGGGGAAAACATGAGGAGATGGGATGGAAAACCAACTGCTGCTCTGGCCCAACGGGTGCGTGAATTGAAGGAAGACAAGGATCAGAGAGGAAGTTCCACCAAAAGGAAAGCAGCTCCAATTGCCCATAGCCAAACTGCCAGGTATGATGATGATGATGACATGTCCAATCCCCTTGAAGGAACCTCCAAGACATATACCCAAGGAAAGAAGGATAACCAGGCTTAGAGGGGCCCTGCCTCTAGCCAGGTTGAGGCACGGGAAAACCGTGTTTTCTGGACTGTGTGGATTCGTTGGCCTGGCACATCGGAACCACGAGAGTATACAGCTTTAGTTGACACTGGTGCGCAGTGCACATTAATCCCATCAAGACATGTGGGGACAGAATCTGTTTCTATTGCTGGTGTGACAGGGGGATCGCAGGATTTTACTTTGGTGGAAGCTGATGTGAGCCTGACTGGAAATGAGTGGAAGAAACACCCTATTGTGACTGGCTCAGAGGCCCCATGTATTTTGGGCATAGATTATCTTCAAAGTGGGTATTTCAAAGACCCAAAAGAACTCAGGTGGGCGTTTTGGATAGTGGCTATGGTGACAGAGGGCATCCAGCAACTGAACACCTTGCCTGGACTGTCCGAGAATCCATCTACAGTAGGACTTCTGAAGGGAGAAGAGCGACAGGTACCAATTGCTACTTCCATAGTGCATCGTCGACAGTACAGAACAACTCGAGATGCTGTGATTCCCATCCATAAGATGATCCGAGAGCTGGAGAGCCAAGGGGTGGTCAGCAAAACCCACTCACCCTTCAACAGCCCCATCTGGCCTGTGCGCAAATCCGAAGGAGAATGGAGATTGACGGTGGACTACCGTGCATTGAATGAAGTGACTCCACCGCTGAGTGCTGCTGTGCCAGACATATTAGAGCTCCAGTACGAGCTGGAGTCCAAGGCAGCAAAGTGGTATGCCACTACTGACATTGCAAATGCATTTTTTCTCCATTCCTCTGGCAGCAGAATGCAGGCCTCAGTTTGCTTTCACGTGGAGGGGAGTGCAGTATACTTGGAATCGACTGCCCCAGGGGTGGAAGCACAGTCCCACCATCTGCCATGGACTGATCCAGACTGCACTAGAAAAGGGTGAGGCTCCAGAACATCTACAGTATATTGATGACATCATTGTGTGGGGGAACACAGCTGCAGAAGTGTTCGAGAAAATCATCCAAATCCTCCTGGGAGCTGGTTTTGCCATCAAAAAGAGCAAAGTAAAGGGACCAGCTCGTGAGATTCAGTTCCTAGGAGTAAAGTGGCAAGATGGACGGCGTCAGATTCCTACGGATGTCATCAACAAGATCACAGCTATGTCTCCACCAACCAATAAGAAGGAGACACAAGCTTTCCTTGGCACCATAGGTTTTTGGAGAGTGCACATTCCTGAGTACAGTCAGATCGTAAGCCCTCTTTACCTGGTCACCTGCAAGAAGAATGATTTCCACTGGGGCCCTGAACAGCAGCAAGCCTTTACCCAGATCAAGCAGGAGATGGCTCATGCGGTGGCCCTTGGCCCAGTCAGGACGGGACCAGAGGTGAAGAATGTGCTCTACTCTGCAGCCGGGAGCCATGGTCTGTCCTGGAGCCTTTGGCAAAAGGTGCCTGGGGAGACTCGGGTCGACCATTGGGATTTTGGAGTTGAGGCTACAGGGGGTCTGAATCTAACTACACTCCAACAGAAAAAGAAATCTTAGCTGCTTACGAAGGAGTCCAAGCTGCCTCAGAAGTGATTGGTACAGAAGTGCAACTCCTTCTGGCACCCCGACTACCGGTACTGGGGTGGATGTTCAAAGACAAGGTTCCTTCTACCCACCATGCCACCAGTGCTACATGGAGCAAGTGGATTGCTCTTCTCACACAGCGCGCCCGTATAGGAAACTAAATCGCCCTGGGATTCTGGAGGCAATTACAAATTGGCCCGAAGGTGAGAATTTTGATGTCAGAGATGAAGAAGAGCCAGTGACGCGGGCTCAAGAAGCTCCTCCATATAACCAACTGCCCCCAGAGGAAACACGCTATGCTCTTTTCACTGACGGTTCCTGTCGTATTGTAGGGATGAACTGGAAGTGGAAAGCAGCTGTCTGGAGCCCCACACGACAGGTCGCAGAGGTCATTGAGGGAGAAGGTGGGTCAAGCCAATTTGCAGAGCTCAAAGCCGTTCAACTGGCCCTGGACATTGCTGAAAGAGAGAGGTGGCCAAAGCTTTACCTCTACACTGATTCATGGATGGTAGCCAATGCTCTGTGGGGATGGCTGGAGAGGTGGAAAGAGTCTAACTGGCAACGTAGAGGAAAACAAATTTGGGCTGCTGAAGAGTGGAAAGACATCGCTACCAGAGTAGGGAGGTGTCGTAGTTTGAAAAAAATGAGTTTTTTGAACTTCAGTGGTCAAACCAATGAGTGCTCAGGTTTAAAGACTGGCACCTGGTGTGGCCACTGAGGATAAGGATCCGCCTCTGAGAACACAAGGGGTTAAAAGCAGAGGGCTCCCAGGAAAGCTCTCTCTTGTTTCTGGTCTCTGAGGACGGTCAGATCTCCCCTGCCCAGCTGCGGGCTGGGCGGGGGAGGGGAAGCCATGCGGCCTGGGCGAGGTAGGCCGGAGCCTTGGGCAGAGACGGGGAGACAAAAAATCCTGCAAGATGGAAGGGTGGAGAGAGTACAAGAACCTTAAGAGGCATCAAGCAGCCTTCTTTTCCCCTTCCCTCCCCCCCAGAGAGAGAGAGAGAGAGACTGAGAAACCGTGTCTGTGATCTCGTCACCTTGAAATTTGATATCAACAACTAGACAGCACGGCCGAAGGAGTATGGGGGGGTGGCGCGAGAAGAGTGCCCAACAGCAAAGATACTGTAAGAGTTCTGAAGAAACAAAGCCCAAGATTTTAACCCTTTTCGTAGATGATGGAAACTTTATAAATGCTAATCCTCCTAAATTTGAAGAAGAAAAATAGAGAGAACTAAGCAAAGATGATGAAAGTTTGTGCAAGTGAAAGATTGTCAGAGAATGCTGAAAAGAATCCTAGGTGGGAGGAGATGATGGAGTGGCCTTTGGCTGGACTGTTCTTATAGCCATGGATGGACTCATTTCTTTTCTGTAACACAGAAACTGCATCTGGGGAGAGGCATTGGCTTGGAGCCAAGAGTGGACAGTAGTGCGAACAGAGATGAGAGGAAGAGCTCTGTTCTCAAGGCCCCTCGGCCCCAAGGGGTAATATTGGGGGGGACTGGTGTCCCAAAATTTGAGAAGCTGTCATTTCTTGGAACTAACCAAAGCATCTTTAAAAAGAAAAACCCTAGAAGCAGCTCTAGTCCATGCACAGTGGTGAGAGCACTGGACATGGAGGAAGAGGCCACGATGTGGTGCAAGGAAGACTCCTATCTCTCCTTGATGAACTAAGTACTGATTATCGAAAGGGTGGTAATAGACTAAGGATTAATCATCTAAAAGATGGTAACGTGATTGAGAATTTTTAGTTTGTTTTATTGTGTTGAGAACTGGTGGTGGGGGGGAGGAAGAGTGTTTTTTTAAAGTTTTCATGTTCTTCTGTATGTGTCTTCTTTGCATATTATAAGTAATAAAGTTCTTTTCTTTTGCTTTCTAAATTAGGAACTGTTTTGCTCTGTTTTTGGTCACATCTCACAGCAAATACCAGGGACAGTATATCCTCATAGGGGCACTGGCCTTGTGCCAACGTCAAACCTATGACAGTCCGTCTTTGGGATGCTGCAGGTGAGGCTACAATTCTGGATGGCACTGAAGCGAGGCATTTGGGATCCCTGTCACATGATCCTGTCATTGACCAAGGAATGATGAGGGGGTTAACCCTCACAGCCTCTGGGCACGGGTCTTGGAAAGTGTAGCACAAAGATACCTCTGTGCAGACGATCTTTATATGCAGCAAACACAGTGGAAGACCATAGAACAAGGGATCCAACGCCTGAGAGAAATGGCAGTGGCAGAGATTATCTTCTCAGATGACATAACAACTAGGAATCCAGACATGGTACCATGCACGTCTGTGATGTGGCGAAAACTGGTACGACTTGGGCCACAAGAATATGCCTCTGCTTTAGCCATAATGAAGAGGGATGACAGGGATGAGACTGTGCTGGATATGGCAAGGAAGCTCCGAGCTTACGCAGATGCTGTGCATGGCCCAACACATGCCAGAATCGCAGCGGTGGAAACACGTCTGCAGAAATTAGAGGACAAGATAGAAGAGAATCATAAGAAGCTCAGAGAGGAGATTAAAGAAGAGCTTCTCCAAATCTCAGCAGTACAGATCAGAGGCTCTGGTACCCAACGCAGACGTTCCCCATATGGAAAGAGAAGATACACCCCATGAGCTGAGCTGTGGTTCTTCCTGCGTGATTGTGGGGAAAACATGAGGAGATGGGATGGAAAACCAACTGCTGCTCTGGCCCAACGGGTGCGTGAATTGAAGGAAGACAAGGATCAGAGAGGAAGTTCCACCAAAAGGAAAGCAGCTCCAATTGCCCATAGCCAAACTGCCAGGTATGATGATGATGATGACATGTCCAATCCCCTTGAAGGAACCTCCAAGACATATACCCAAGGAAAGAAGGATAACCAGGCTTAGAGGGGCCCTGCCTCTAGCCAGGTTGAGGCACGGGAAAACCGTGTTTTCTGGCCCGTGTGGATTCGTTGGCCTGGCACATCGGAACCACGAGAGTATACAGCTTTAGTTGACACTGGTGCGCAGTGCACATTAATCCCATCAAGACATGTGGGGACAGAATCTGTTTCTATTGCTGGTGTGACAGGGGGATCGCAGGATTTTACTTTGGTGGAAGCTGATGTGAGCCTGACTGGAAATGAGTGGAAGAAACACCCTATTGTGACTGGCTCAGAGGCCCCATGTATTTTGGGCATAGATTATCTTCAAAGTGGGTATTTCAAAGACCCAAAAGAACTCAGGTGGGCGTTTTGGATAGTGGCTATGGTGACAGAGGGCATCCAGCAACTGAACACCTTGCCTGGACTGTCCGAGAATCCATCTACAGTAGGACTTCTGAAGGGAGAAGAGCGACAGGTACCAATTGCTACTTCCATAGTGCATCGTCGACAGTACAGAACAACTCGAGATGCTGTGATTCCCATCCATAAGATGATCCGAGAGCTGGAGAGCCAAGGGGTGGTCAGCAAAACCCACTCACCCTTCAACAGCCCCATCTGGCCTGTGCGCAAATCCGAAGGAGAATGGAGATTGACGGTGGACTACCGTGCATTGAATGAAGTGACTCCACCTCTGAGTGCTGCTGTGCCAGACATATTAGAGCTCCAGTACGAGCTGGAGTCCAAGGCAGCAAAGTGGTATGCCACTACTGACATTGCAAATGCATTTTTCTCCATTCCTCTGGCAGCAGAATGCAGGCCTCAGTTTGCTTTCACGTGGAGGGGAGTGCAGTATACTTGGAATCGACTGCCCCAGGGGTGGAAGCACAGTCCCACCATCTGCCATGGACTGATCCAGACTGCACTAGAAAAGGGTGAGGCTCCAGAACATCTACAGTATATTGATGACATCATTGTGTGGGGGAACACAGCTGCAGAAGTGTTCGAGAAAATCATCCAAATCCTCCTGGGAGCTGGTTTTGCCATCAAAAAGAGCAAAGTAAAGGGACCAGCTCGTGAGATTCAGTTCCTAGGAGTAAAGTGGCAAGATGGACGGCGTCAGATTCCTACGGATGTCATCAACAAGATCACAGCTATGTCTCCACCAACCAATAAGAAGGAGACACAAGCTTTCCTTGGCACCATAGGTTTTTGGAGAGTGCACATTCCTGAGTACAGTCAGATCGTAAGCCCTCTTTACCTGGTCACCTGCAAGAAGAATGATTTCCACTGGGGCCCTGAACAGCAGCAAGCCTTTACCCAGATCAAGCAGGAGATGGCTCATGCGGTGGCCCTTGGCCCAGTCAGGACGGGACCAGAGGTGAAGAATGTGCTCTACTCTGCAGCCGGGAGCCATGGTCTGTCCTGGAGCCTTTGGCAAAAGGTGCCTGGGGAGACTCGGGGTCGACCATTGGGATTTTGGAGTTGAGGCTACAGGGGGTCTGAATCTAACTACACTCCAACAGAAAAAGAAATCTTAGCTGCTTACGAAGGAGTCCAAGCTGCCTCAGAAGTGATTGGTACAGAAGTGCAACTCCTTCTGGCACCCCGACTACCGGTACTGGGGTGGATGTTCAAAGACAAGGTTCCTTCTACCCACCATGCCACCAGTGCTACATGGAGCAAGTGGATTGCTCTTCTCACACAGCGCGCCCGTATAGGGAAACTAAATCGCCCTGGGATTCTGGAGGCAATTACAAATTGGCCCGAAGGTGAGAATTTTGATGTCAGAGATGAAGAAGAGCCAGTGACGCGGGCTCAAGAAGCTCCTCCATATAACCAACTGCCCCCAGAGGAAACACGCTATGCTCTTTTCACTGACGGTTCCTGTCGTATTGTAGGGATGAACTGGAAGTGGAAAGCAGCTGTCTGGAGCCCCACACGACAGGTCGCAGAGGTCATTGAGGGAGAAGGTGGGTCAAGCCAATTTGCAGAGCTCAAAGCCGTTCAACTGGCCCTGGACATTGCTGAAAGAGAGAGGTGGCCAAAGCTTTACCTCTACACTGATTCATGGATGGTAGCCAATGCTCTGTGGGGATGGCTGGAGAGGTGGAAAGAGTCTAACTGGCAACGTAGAGGAAAACAAATTTGGGCTGCTGAAGAGTGGAAAGACATCGCTACCAGAGTAGGGAGGTGTCGTAGTTTGAAAAAAATGAGTTTTTTGAACTTCAGTGGTCAAACCAATGAGTGCTCAGGTTTAAAGACTGGCACCTGGTGTGGCCACTGAGGATAAGGATCCGCCTCTGAGAACACAAGGGGTTAAAAGCAGAGGGCTCCCAGGAAAGCTCTCTCTTGTTTCTGGTCTCTGAGGACGGTCAGATCTCCCCTGCCCAGCTGCGGGCTGGGCGGGGGAGGGGAAGCCATGCGGCCTGGGCGAGGTAGGCCGGAGCCTTGGGCAGAGACGGGGAGACAAAAAATCCTGCAAGATGGAAGGGTGGAGAGAGTACAAGAACCTTAAGAGGCATCAAGCAGCCTTCTTTTCCCCTTCCCTCCCCCCCCAGAGAGAGAGAGAGAGAGACTGAGAAACCGTGTCTGTGATCTCCGTCACCTTGAAATTTGATATCAACAACTAGACAGCACGGCCGAAGGAGTATGGGGGGGTGGCGCGAGAAGAGTGCCCAACAGCAAAGATACTGTAAGAGTTCTGAAGAAACAAAGCCCAAGATTTTAACCCTTTTCGTAGATGATGGAAACTTTATAAATGCTAATCCTCCTAAATTTGAAGAAGAAAAATAGAGAGAACTAAGCAAAGATGATGAAAGTTTGTGCAAGTGAAAGATTGTCAGAGAATGCTGAAAAGAATCCTAGGTGGGAGGAGATGATGGAGTGGCCTTTGGCTGGACTGTTCTTATAGCCATGGATGGACTCATTTCTTTTCTGTAACACAGAAACTGCATCTGGGGAGAGGCATTGGCTTGGAGCCAAGAGTGGACAGTAGTGCGAACAGAGATGAGAGGAAGAGCTCTGTTCTCAAGGCCCCTCGGCCCCAAGGGGTAATATTGGGGGGGACTGGTGTCCCAAAATTTGAGAAGCTGTCATTTCTTGGAACTAACCAAAGCATCTTTAAAAAGAAAAACCCTAGAAGCAGCTCTAGTCCATGCACAGTGGTGAGAGCACTGGACATGGAGGAAGAGGCCACGATGTGGTGCAAGGAAGACTCCTATCTCTCCTTGATGAACTAAGTACTGATTATCGAAAGGGTGGTAATAGACTAAGGATTAATCATCTAAAAGATGGTAACGTGATTGAGAATTTTTAGTTTGTTTTATTGTGTTGAGAACTGGTGGTGGGGGGGAGGAAGAGTGTTTTTTTTAAAGTTTTCATGTTCTTCTGTATGTGTCTTCTTTGCATATTATAAGTAATAAAGTTCTTTTCTTTTGCTTTCTAAATTAGGAACTGTTTTGCTCTGTTTTTGGTCACATCTCACAGCAAATACCAGGGACAGTATATCCTCATAGGGGCACTGGCCTTGTGCCAACGTCAAACCTATGACAGTCCGTCTTTGGGATGCTGCAGGTGAGGCTACAATTCTGGATGGCACTGAAGCGAGGCATTTGGGATCCCTGTCACATGATCCTGTCATTGACCAAGGAATGATGAGGGGGGTTAACCCTCACAGCCTCTGGGCACGGGTCTTGGAAAGTGTAGCACAAAGATACCTCTGTGCAGACGATCTTTATATGCAGCAAACACAGTGGAAGACCATAGAACAAGGGATCCAACGCCTGAGAGAAATGGCAGTGGCAGAGATTATCTTCTCAGATGACATAACAACTAGGAATCCAGACATGGTACCATGCACGTCTGTGATGTGGCGAAAACTGGTACGACTTGGGCCACAAGAATATGCCTCTGCTTTAGCCATAATGAAGAGGGATGACAGGAATGAGACTGTGCTGGATATGGCAAGGAAGCTCCGAGCTTACGCAGATGCTGTGCATGGCCCAACACATGCCAGAATCGCAGCGGTGGAAACACGTCTGCAGAAATTAGAGGACAAGATAGAAGAGAATCATAAGAAGCTCAGAGAGGAGATTAAAGAAGAGCTTCTCCAAATCTCAGCAGTACAGATCAGAGGCTCTGGTACCCAACGCAGACGTTCCCCATATGGAAAGAGAAGATACACCCCATGAGCTGAGCTGTGGTTCTTCCTGCGTGATTGTGGGGAAAACATGAGGAGATGGGATGGAAAACCAACTGCTGCTCTGGCCCAACGGGTGCGTGAATTGAAGGAAGACAAGGATCAGAGAGGAAGTTCCACCAAAAGGAAAGCAGCTCCAATTGCCCATAGCCAAACTGCCAGGTATGATGATGATGATGACATGTCCAATCCCCTTGAAGGAACCTCCAAGACATATACCCAAGGAAAGAAGGATAACCAGGCTTAGAGGGGCCCTGCCTCTAGCCAGGTTGAGGCACGGGAAAACCGTGTTTTCTGGACCGTGTGGATTCGTTGGCCTGGCACATCGGAACCACGAGAGTATACAGCTTTAGTTGACACTGGTGCGCAGTGCACATTAATCCCATCAAGACATGTGGGGACAGAATCTGTTTCTATTGCTGGTGTGACAGGGGGATCGCAGGATTTTACTTTGGTGGAAGCTGATGTGAGCCTGACTGGAAATGAGTGGAAGAAACACCCTATTGTGACTGGCTCAGAGGCCCCATGTATTTTGGGCATAGATTATCTTCAAAGTGGGTATTTCAAAGACCCAAAAGAACTCAGGTGGGCGTTTTGGATAGTGGCTATGGTGACAGAGGGCATCCAGCAACTGAACACCTTGCCTGGACTGTCCGAGAATCCATCTACAGTAGGACTTCTGAAGGGAGAAGAGCGACAGGTACCAATTGCTACTTCCATAGTGCATCGTCGACAGTACAGAACAACTCGAGATGCTGTGATTCCCATCCATAAGATGATCCGAGAGCTGGAGAGCCAAGGGGTGGTCAGCAAAACCCACTCACCCTTCAACAGCCCCATCTGGCCTGTGCGCAAATCCGAAGGAGAATGGAGATTGACGGTGGACTACCGTGCATTGAATGAAGTGACTCCACCGCTGAGTGCTGCTGTGCCAGACATATTAGAGCTCCAGTACGAGCTGGAGTCCAAGGCAGCAAAGTGGTATGCCACTACTGACATTGCAAATGCATTTTTCTCCATTCCTCTGGCAGCAGAATGCAGGCCTCATTTGCTTTCACGTGGAGGGGAGTGCAGTAACTTGGAATCGACTGCCCCAGGGGTGGAAGCACAGTCCCACCATCTGCCATGGACTGATCCAGACTGCACTAGAAAAGGGTGAGGCTCCAGAACATCTACAGTATATTGATGACATCATTGTGTGGGGGAACACAGCTGCAGAAGTGTTCGAGAAAATCATCCAAATCCTCCTGGGAGCTGGTTTTGCCATCAAAAAGAGCAAAGTAAAGGGACCAGCTCGTGAGATTCAGTTCCTAGGAGTAAAGTGGCAAGATGGACGGCGTCAGATTCCTACGGATGTCATCAACAAGATCACAGCTATGTCTCCACCAACCAATAAGAAGGAGACACAAGCTTTCCTTGGCACCATAGGTTTTTGGAGAGTGCACATTCCTGAGTACAGTCAGATCGTAAGCCCTCTTTACCTGGTCACCTGCAAGAAGAATGATTTCCACTGGGGCCCTGAACAGCAGCAAGCCTTTACCCAGATCAAGCAGGAGATGGCTCATGCGGTGGCCCTTGGCCCAGTCAGGACGGGACCAGAGGTGAAGAATGTGCTCTACTCTGCAGCCGGGAGCCATGGTCTGTCCTGGAGCCTTTGGCAAAAGGTGCCTGGGGAGACTCGGGGTCGACCATTGGGATTTTGGAGTTGAGGCTACAGGGGGTCTGAATCTAACTACACTCCAACAGAAAAAGAAATCTTAGCTGCTTACGAAGGAGTCCAAGCTGCCTCAGAAGTGATTGGTACAGAAGTGCAACTCCTTCTGGCACCCCGACTACCGTACTGGGGTGGATGTTCAAAGACAAGGTTCCTTCTACCCACCATGCCACCAGTGCTACATGGAGCAAGTGGATTGCTCTTCTCACACAGCGCGCCCGTATAGGAAACTAAATCGCCCTGGGATTCTGGAGGCAATTACAAATTGGCCCGAAGGTGAGAATTTTGATGTCAGAGATGAAGAAGAGCCAGTGATGCGGGCTCAAGAAGCTCCTCCATATAACCAACTGCCCCCAGAGGAAACACGCTATGCTCTTTTCACTGACGGTTCCTGTCGTATTGTAGGGATGAACTGGAAGTGGAAAGCAGCTGTCTGGAGCCCCACACGACAGGTCGCAGAGGTCATTGAGGGAGAAGGTGGGTCAAGCCAATTTGCAGAGCTCAAAGCCGTTCAACTGGCCCTGGACATTGCTGAAAGAGAGAGGTGGCCAAAGCTTTACCTCTACACTGATTCATGGATGGTAGCCAATGCTCTGTGGGGATGGCTGGAGAGGTGGAAAGAGTCTAACTGGCAACGTAGAGGAAAACAAATTTGGGCTGCTGAAGAGTGGAAAGACATCGCTACCAGAGTAGGGAGGTGTCGTAGTTTGAAAAAAATGAGTTTTTTGAACTTCAGTGGTCAAACCAATGAGTGCTCAGGTTTAAAGACTGGCACCTGGTGTGGCCACTGAGGATAAGGATCCGCCTCTGAGAACACAAGGGGTTAAAAGCAGAGGGCTCCCAGGAAAGCTCTCTCTTGTTTCTGGTCTCTGAGGACGGTCAGGATCTCCCCTGCCCAGCTGCGGCTGGGCGGGGGAGGGGAAGCCATGCGGCCTGGGCGAGGTAGGCTGGAGCCTTGGGCAGAGACGGGGAAACAAAAAATCCTGCAAGATGGAAGGGTGGAGAGAGTACAAGAACCTTAAGAGGCATCAAGCAGCCTTCTTTTCCCCTTCCCTCCCCCCCCAGAGAGAGAGAGGAGAGACTGAGAAACCGTGTCTGTGATCTCGTCACCTGAAATTTGATATCACACTAGACAGCACGGCCGAAGGAGTATGGGGGGGTGGCGCGAGAAGAGTGCCCAACAGCAAAGATACTGTAAGAGTTCTGAAGAAACAAAGCCCAAGATTTTAACCCTTTTCGTAGATGATGGAAACTTTATAAATGCTAATCCTCCTAAATTTGAAGAAGAAAAATAGAGAGAACTAAGCAAAGATGATGAAAGTTTGTGCAAGTGAAAGATTGTCAGAGAATGCTGAAAAGAATCCTAGGTGGGAGGAGATGATGGAGTGGCCTTTGGCTGGACTGTTCTTATAGCCATGGATGGACTCATTTCTTTTCTGTAACACAGAAACTGCATCTGGGGAGAGGCATTGGCTTGGAGCCAAGAGTGGACAGTAGTGCGAACAGAGATGAGAGGAAGAGCTCTGTTCTCAAGGCCCCTCGGCCCCAAGGGGTAATATTGGGGGGGACTGGTGTCCCAAAATTTGAGAAGCTGTCATTTCTTGGAACTAACCAAAGCATCTTTAAAAAGAAAAACCCTAGAAGCAGCTCTAGTCCATGCACAGTGGTGAGAGCACTGGACATGGAGGAAGAGGCCACGATGTGGTGCAAGGAAGACTCCTATCTCTCCTTGATGAACTAAGTACTGATTATCGAAAGGGTGGTAATAGACTAAGGATTAATCATCTAAAAGATGGTAACGTGATTGAGAATTTTTAGTTTGTTTTATTGTGTTGAGAACTGGTGGTGGGGGGGAGGAAGAGTGTTTTTTTTAAAGTTTTCATGTTCTTCTGTATGTGTCTTCTTTGCATATTATAAGTAATAAAGTTCTTTTCTTTTGCTTTCTAAATTAGGAACTGTTTTGCTCTGTTTTTGGTCACATCTCACAGCAAATACCAGGGACAGTATATCCTCATAGGGGCACTGGCCTTGTGCCAACGTCAAACCTATGACAGTCCGTCTTTGGGATGCTGCAGGTGAGGCTACAATTCTGGATGGCACTGAAGCGAGGCATTTGGGATCCCTGTCACATGATCCTGTCATTGACCAAGGAATGATGAGGGGGGTTAACCCTCACAGCCTCTGGGCACGGGTCTTGGAAAGTGTAGCACAAAGATACCTCTGTGCAGACGATCTTTATATGCAGCAAACACAGTGGAAGACCATAGAACAAGGGATCCAACGCCTGAGAGAAATGGCAGTGGCAGAGATTATCTTCTCAGAGTGACATAACAACTAGGAATCCAGACATGGTACCATGCACGTCTGTGATGTGGCGAAAACTGGTACGACTTGGGCCACAAGAATATGCCTCTGCTTTAGCCATAATGAAGAGGGATGACAGGAATGAGACTGTGCTGGATATGGCAAGGAAGCTCCGAGCTTACGCAGATGCTGTGCATGGCCCAACACATGCCAGAATCGCAGCGGTGGAAACACGTCTGCAGAAATTAGAGGACAAGATAGAAGAAAATCATAAGAAGCTCAGAGAGGAGATTAAAGAAGAGCTTCTCCAAATCTCAGCAGTACAGATCAGAGGCTCTGGTACCCAACGCAGACGTTCCCCATATGGAGAGAGAAGATACACCCCATGAGCTGAGCTGTGGTTCTTCCTGCGTGATTGTGGGGAAAACATGAGGAGATGGGATGGAAAACCAACTGCTGCTCTGGCCCAACGGGTGCGTGAATTGAAGGAAGACAAGGATCAGAGAGGAAGTTCCACCAAAAGGAAAGCAGCTCCAATTGCCCATAGCCAAACTGCCAGGTATGATGATGATGATGACATGTCCAATCCCCTTGAAGGAACCTCCAAGACATATACCCAAGGAAAGAAGGATAACCAGGCTTAGAGGGGCCCTGCCTCTAGCCAGGTTGAGGCACGGAAAACCGTGTTTTCTGGACCGTGTGGATTCGTTGGCCTGGCACATCGGAACCACGAGAGTATACAGCTTTAGTTGACACTGGTGCGCAGTGCACATTAATCCCATCAAGACATGTGGGGACAGAATCTGTTTCTATTGCTGGTGTGACAGGGGGATCGCAGGATTTTACTTTGGTGGAAGCTGATGTGAGCCTGACTGGAAATGAGTGGAAGAAACACCCTATTGTGACTGGCTCAGAGGCCCCATGTATTTTGGGCATAGATTATCTTCAAAGTGGGTATTTCAAAGACCCAAAAGAACTCAGGTGGGCGTTTTGGATAGTGGCTATGGTGACAGAGGGCATCCAGCAACTGAACACCTTGCCTGGACTGTCCGAGAATCCATCTACAGTAGGACTTCTGAAGGGAGAAGAGCGACAGGTACCAATTGCTACTTCCATAGTGCATCGTCGACAGTACAGAACAACTCGAGATGCTGTGATTCCCATCCATAAGATGATCCGAGAGCTGGAGAGCCAAGGGGTGGTCAGCAAAACCCACTCACCCTTCAACAGCCCCATCTGGCCTGTGCGCAAATCCGAAGGAGAATGGAGATTGACGGTGGACTACCGTGCATTGAATGAAGTGACTCCACCCTGAGTGCTGCTGTGCCAGACATATTAGAGCTCCAGTACGAGCTGGAGTCCAAGGCAGCAAAGTGGTATGCCACTACTGACATTGCAAATGCATTTTTCTCCATTCCTCTGGCAGCAGAATGCAGGCCTCAATTTGCTTTCACGTGGAGGGGAGTGCAGTATACTTGGAATCGACTGCCCCAGGGGTGGAAGCACAGTCCCACCATCTGCCATGGACTGATCCAGACTGCACTAGAAAAGGGTGAGGCTCCAGAACATCTACAGTATATTGATGACATCATTGTGTGGGGGAACACAGCTGCAGAAGTGTTCGAGAAAATCATCCAAATCCTCCTGGGAGCTGGTTTTGCCATCAAAAAGAGCAAAGTAAAGGGACCAGCTCGTGAGATTCAGTTCCTAGGAGTAAAGTGGCAAGATGGACGGCGTCAGATTCCTACGGATGTCATCAACAAGATCACAGCTATGTCTCCACCAACCAATAAGAAGGAGACACAAGCTTTCCTTGGCACCATAGGTTTTTGGAGAGTGCACATTCCTGAGTACAGTCAGATCGTAAGCCCTCTTTACCTGGTCACCTGCAAGAAGAATGATTTCCACTGGGGCCCTGAACAGCAGCAAGCCTTTACCCAGATCAAGCAGGAGATGGCTCATGCGGTGGCCCTTGGCCCAGTCAGGACGGGACCAGAGGTGAAGAATGTGCTCTACTCTGCAGCCGGGAGCCATGGTCTGTCCTGGAGCCTTTGGCAAAAGGTGCCTGGGGAGACTCGGGGTCGACCATTGGGATTTTGGAGTTGAGGCTACAGGGGGTCTGAATCTAACTACACTCCAACAGAAAAAGAAATCTTAGCTGCTTACGAAGGAGTCCAAGCTGCCTCAGAAGTGATTGGTACAGAAGTGCAACTCCTTCTGGCACCCCGACTACCGGTACTGGGGTGGATGTTCAAAGACAAGGTTCCTTCTACCCACCATGCCACCAGTGCTACATGGAGCAAGTGGATTGCTCTTCTCACACAGCGCGCCCGTATAGGGAAACTAAATCGCCCTGGGATTCTGGAGGCAATTACAAATTGGCCGAAGGTGAGAATTTTGATGTCAGAGATGAAGAAGAGCCAGTGAGCGGGCTCAAGAAGCTCCTCCATATAACCAACTGCCCCCAGAGGAAACACGCTATGCTCTTTTCACTGACGGTTCCTGTCGTATTGTAGGGATGAACTGGAAGTGGAAAGCAGCTGTCTGGAGCCCCACACGACAGGTCGCAGAGGTCATTGAGGGAGAAGGTGGGTCAAGCCAATTTGCAGAGCTCAAAGCCGTTCAACTGGCCCTGGACATTGCTGAAAGAGAGAGGTGGCCAAAGCTTTACCTCTACACTGATTCATGGATGGTAGCCAATGCTCTGTGGGGATGGCTGGAGAGGTGGAAAGAGTCTAACTGGCAACGTAGAGGAAAACAAATTTGGGCTGCTGAAGAGTGGAAAGACATCGCTACCAGAGTAGGGAGGTGTCGTAGTTTGAAAAAAATGAGTTTTTTGAACTTCAGTGGTCAAACCAATGAGTGCTCAGGTTTAAAGACTGGCACCTGGTGTGGCCACTGAGGATAAGGATCCGCCTCTGAGAACACAAGGGGTTAAAAGCAGAGGGCTCCCAGGAAAGCTCTCTCTTGTTTCTGGTCTCTGAGGACGGTCAGATCTCCCTGCCCAGCTGCTGGCTGGGCGGGGGAGGGGAAGCCATGCGGCCTGGGCGAGGTAGGCGGAGCCTTGGGCAGAGACGGGGAGAACAAAAAATCCTGCAAGATGGAAGGGTGGAGAGAGTACAAGAACCTTAAGAGGCATCAAGCAGCCTTCTTTTCCCCTTCCCTCCCCCCCCAGAGAGAGAGAGAGAGAGACTGAGAAACCGTGTCTGTGATCTGTGTCACCCTGAAATTTGATATCACACTAGACAGCACGGCCGAAGGAGTATGGGGGGGTGGCGCGAGAAGAGTGCCCAACAGCAAAGATACTGTAAGAGTTCTGAAGAAACAAAGCCCAAGATTTTAACCCTTTTCGTAGATGATGGAAACTTTATAAATGCTAATCCTCCTAAATTTGAAGAAGAAAAATAGAGAGAACTAAGCAAAGATGATGAAAGTTTGTGCAAGTGAAAGATTGTCAGAGAATGCTGAAAAGAATCCTAGGTGGGAGGAGATGATGGAGTGGCCTTTGGCTGGACTGTTCTTATAGCCATGGATGGACTCATTTCTTTTCTGTAACACAGAAACTGCATCTGGGGAGAGGCATTGGCTTGGAGCCAAGAGTGGACAGTAGTGCGAACAGAGATGAGAGGAAGAGCTCTGTTCTCAAGGCCCCTCGGCCCCAAGGGGTAATATTGGGGGGACTGGTGTCCCAAAATTTGAGAAGCTGTCATTTCTTGGAACTAACCAAAGCATCTTTAAAAAGAAAAACCCTAGAAGCAGCTCTAGTCCATGCACAGTGGTGAGAGCACTGGACATGGAGGAAGAGGCCACGATGTGGTGCAAGGAAGACTCCTATCTCTCCTTGATGAACTAAGTACTGATTATCGAAAGGGTGGTAATAGACTAAGGATTAATCATCTAAAAGATGGTAACGTGATTGAGAATTTTTAGTTTGTTTTATTGTGTTGAGAACTGGTGGTGGGGGGAGGAAGAGTGTTTTTTTTAAAGTTTTCATGTTCTTCTGTATGTGTCTTCTTTGCATATTATAAGTAATAAAGTTCTTTTCTTTTGCTTTCTAAATTAGGAACTGTTTTGCTCTGTTTTTGGTCACATCTCACAGCAAATACCAGGGACAGTATATCCTCATAGGGGCACTGGCCTTGTGCCAACGTCAAACCTATGACAGTCCGTCTTTGGGATGCTGCAGGTGAGGCTACAATTCTGGATGGCACTGAAGCGAGGCATTTGGGATCCCTGTCACATGATCCTGTCATTGACCAAGGAATGATGAGGGGGTTAACCCTCACAGCCTCTGGGCACGGGTCTTGGAAAGTGTAGCACAAAGATACCTCTGTGCAGACGATCTTTATATGCAGCAAACACAGTGGAAGACCATAGAACAAGGGATCCAACGCCTGAGAGAAATGGCAGTGGCAGAGATTATCTTCTCAGATGACATAACAACTAGGAATCCAGACATGGTACCATGCACGTCTGTGATGTGGCGAAAACTGGTACGACTTGGGCCACAAGAATATGCCTCTGCTTTAGCCATAATGAAGAGGGATGACAGGAATGAGACTGTGCTGGATATGGCAAGGAAGCTCCGAGCTTACGCAGATGCTGTGCATGGCCCAACACATGCCAGAATCGCAGCGGTGGAAACACGTCTGCAGAAATTAGAGGACAAGATAGAAGAAAATCATAAGAAGCTCAGAGAGGAGATTAAAGAAGAGCTTCTCCAAATCTCAGCAGTACAGATCAGAGGCTCTGGTACCCAACGCAGACGTTCCCCATATGGAAGAGAAGATACACCCCACGAGCTGAGCTGTGGTTCTTCCTGCGTGATTGTGGGGAAAACATGAGGAGATGGGATGGAAAACCAACTGCTGCTCTGGCCCAACGGGTGCGTGAATTGAAGGAAGACAAGGATCAGAGAGGAAGTTCCACCAAAAGGAAAGCAGCTCCAATTGCCCATAGCCAAACTGCCAGGTATGATGATGATGATGACATGTCCAATCCCCTTGAAGGAACCTCCAAGACATATACCCAAGGAAAGAAGGATAACCAGGCTTAGAGGGGCCCTGCCTCTAGCCAGGTTGAGGCACGGGAAAACCGTGTTTTCTGGACCGTGTGGATTCGTTGGCCTGGCACATCGGAACCACGAGAGTATACAGCTTTAGTTGACACTGGTGCGCAGTGCACATTAATCCCATCAAGACATGTGGGGACAGAATCTGTTTCTATTGCTGGTGTGACAGGGGGATCGCAGGATTTTACTTTGGTGGAAGCTGATGTGAGCCTGACTGGAAATGAGTGGAAGAAACACCCTATTGTGACTGGCTCAGAGGCCCCATGTATTTTGGGCATAGATTATCTTCAAAGTGGGTATTTCAAAGACCCAAAAGAACTCAGGTGGGCGTTTTGGATAGTGGCTATGGTGACAGAGGGCATCCAGCAACTGAACACCTTGCCTGGACTGTCCGAGAATCCATCTACAGTAGGACTTCTGAAGGGAGAAGAGCGACAGGTACCAATTGCTACTTCCATAGTGCATCGTCGACAGTACAGAACAACTCGAGATGCTGTGATTCCCATCCATAAGATGATCCGAGAGCTGGAGAGCCAAGGGTGGTCAGCAAAACCCACTCACCCTTCAACAGCCCCATCTGGCCTGTGCGCAAATCCGAAGGAGAATGGAGATTGACGGTGGACTACCGTGCATTGAATGAAGTGACTCCACCGCTGAGTGCTGCTGTGCCAGACATATTAGAGCTCCAGTACGAGCTGGAGTCCAAGGCAGCAAAGTGGTATGCCACTACTGACATTGCAAATGCATTTTTCTCCATTCCTCTGGCAGCAGAATGCAGGCCTCAGTTTGCTTTCACGTGGAGGGGAGTGCAGTATACTTGGAATCGACTGCCCCAGGGGTGGAAGCACAGTCCCACCATCTGCCATGGACTGATCCAGACTGCACTAGAAAAGGGTGAGGCTCCAGAACATCTACAGTATATTGATGACATCATGTGTGGGGGAACACAGCTGCAGAAGTGTTCGAGAAAATCATCCAAATCCTCCTGGGAGCTGGTTTTGCCATCAAAAAGAGCAAAGTAAAGGGACCAGCTCGTGAGATTCAGTTCCTAGGAGTAAAGTGGCAAGATGGACGGCGTCAGATTCCTACGGATGTCATCAACAAGATCACAGCTATGTCTCCACCAACCAATAAGAAGGAGACACAAGCTTTCCTTGGCACCATAGGTTTTTGGAGAGTGCACATTCCTGAGTACAGTCAGATCGTAAGCCCTCTTTACCTGGTCACCTGCAAGAAGAATGATTTCCACTGGGGCCCTGAACAGCAGCAAGCCTTTACCCAGATCAAGCAGGAGATGGCTCATGCGGTGGCCCTTGGCCCAGTCAGGACGGGACCAGAGGTGAAGAATGTGCTCTACTCTGCAGCCGGGAGCCATGGTCTGTCCTGGAGCCTTTGGCAAAAGGTGCCTGGGGAGACTCGGGGTCGACCATTGGGATTTTGGAGTTGAGGCTACAGGGGGTCTGAATCTAACTACACTCCAACAGAAAAAGAAATCTTAGCTGCTTACGAAGGAGTCCAAGCTGCCTCAGAAGTGATTGGTACAGAAGTGCAACTCCTTCTGGCACCCCGACTACCGGTACTGGGGTGGATGTTCAAAGACAAGGTTCCTTCTACCCACCATGCCACCAGTGCTACATGGAGCAAGTGGATTGCTCTTCTCACACAGCGCGCCCGTATAGGGAAACTAAATCGCCCTGGGATTCTGGAGGCAATTACAAATTGGCCCGAAGGTGAGAATTTTGATGTCAGAGATGAAGAAGAGCCAGTGACGCGGGCTCAAGAAGCTCCTCCATATAACCAACTGCCCCCAGAGGAAACACGCTATGCTCTTTTCACTGACGGTTCCTGTCGTATTGTAGGGATGAACTGGAAGTGGAAAGCAGCTGTCTGGAGCCCCACACGACAGGTCGCAGAGGTCATTGAGGGAGAAGGTGGGTCAAGCCAATTTGCAGAGCTCAAAGCCGTTCAACTGGCCCTGGACATTGCTGAAAGAGAGAGGTGGCCAAAGCTTTACCTCTACACTGATTCATGGATGGTAGCCAATGCTCTGTGGGGATGGCTGGAGAGGTGGAAAGAGTCTAACTGGCAACGTAGAGGAAAACAAATTTGGGCTGCTGAAGAGTGGAAAGACATCGCTACCAGAGTAGGGAGGTGTCGTAGTTTGAAAAAAATGAGTTTTTTGAACTTCAGTGGTCAAACCAATGAGTGCTCAGGTTTAAAGACTGGCACCTGGTGTGGCCACTGAGGATAAGGATCCGCCTCTGAGAACACAAGGGGTTAAAAGCAGAGGGCTCCCAGGAAAGCTCTCTCTTGTTTCTGGTCTCTGAGGACGGTCACATCTCCCCTGCCCAGCTGCGGGCTGGGCGGGGGAGGGGAAGCCATGCGGCCTGGGCGAGGTAGGCTGGAGCCTTGGGCAGAGACGGGGAGACAAAAAATCCTGCAAGATGGAAGGGTGGAGAGAGTACAAGAACCTTAAGAGGCATCAAGCAGCCTTCTTTTCCCCTTCCCTCCCCCCCCAGAGAGAGAGAGAGAGAGACTGAGAAACCGTGTCTGTGATCTCCGTCACCTTGAAATTTGATATCAACAACTAGACAGCACGGCCGAAGGAGTATGGGGGGGTGGCGCGAGAGAGGTGCCCAACAGCAAAGATACCTGTGAGAGTTCTGAAGAAACAAAGCCCAAGATTTTAACCCTTTTCGTAGATGATGGAAACTTTATAAATGCTAATCCTCCTAAATTTGAAGAAGAAAAATAGAGAGAACTAAGCAAAGATGATGAAAGTTTGTGCAAGTGAAAGATTGTCAGAGAATGCTGAAAAGAATCCTAGGTGGGAGGAGATGATGGAGTGGCCTTTGGCTGGACTGTTCTTATAGCCATGGATGGACTCATTTCTTTTCTGTAACACAGAAACTGCATCTGGGGAGAGGCATTGGCTTGGAGCCAAGAGTGGACAGTAGTGCGAACAGAGATGAGAGGAAGAGCTCTGTTCTCAAGGCCCCTCGGCCCCAAGGGGTAATATTGGGGGGGACTGGTGTCCCAAAATTTGAGAAGCTGTCATTTCTTGGAACTAACCAAAGCATCTTTAAAAAGAAAAACCCTAGAAGCAGCTCTAGTCCATGCACAGTGGTGAGAGCACTGGACATGGAGGAAGAGGCCACAATGTGGTGCAAGGAAGACTCCTATCTCTCCTTGATGAACTAAGTACTGATTATCGAAAGGGTGGTAATAGACTAAGGATTAATCATCTAAAAGATGGTAACGTGATTGAGAATTTTTAGTTTGTTTTATTGTGTTGAGAACTGGTGGGGGGGGGGAGGAAGAGTGTTTTTTTTAAAGTTTTCATGTTCTTCTGTATGTGTCTTCTTTGCATATTATAAGTAATAAAGTTCTTTTCTTTTGCTTTCTAAATTAGGAACTGTTTTGCTCTGTTTTTGGTCACATCTCACAGCAAATACCAGGGACAGTATATCCTCATAGGGGCACTGGCCTTGTGCCAACGTCAAACCTATGACAGTCCGTCTTTGGGATGCTGCAGGTGAGGCTACAATTCTGGATGGCACTGAAGCGAGGCATTTGGGATCCCTGTCACATGATCCTGTCATTGACCAAGGAATGATGAGGGGGGTTAACCCTCACAGCCTCTGGGCACGGGTCTTGGAAAGTGTAGCACAAAGATACCTCTGTGCAGACGATCTTTATATGCAGCAAACACAGTGGAAGACCATAGAACAAGGGATCCAACGCCTGAGAGAAATGGCAGTGGCAGAGATTATCTTCTCAGATGACATAACAACTAGGAATCCAGACATGGTACCATGCACGTCTGTGATGTGGCGAAAACTGGTACGACTTGGGCCACAAGAATATGCCTCTGCTTTAGCCATAATGAAGAGGGATGACGGGATGAGACTGTGCTGGATATGGCAAGGAAGCTCCGAGCTTACGCAGATGCTGTGCATGGCCCAACACATGCCAGAATCGCAGCGGTGGAAACACGTCTGCAGAAATTAGAGGACAAGATAGAAGAGAATCATAAGAAGCTCAGAGAGGAGATTAAAGAAGAGCTTCTCCAAATCTCAGCAGTACAGATCAGAGGCTCTGGTACCCAACGCAGACGTTCCCCATATGGAGAGAGAAGATACACCCCACGAGCTGAGCTGTGGTTCTTCCTGCGTGATTGTGGGGAAAACATGAGGAGATGGGATGGAAAACCAACTGCTGCTCTGGCCCAACGGGTGCGTGAATTGAAGGAAGACAAGGATCAGAGAGGAAGTTCCACCAAAAGGAAAGCAGCTCCAATTGCCCATAGCCAAACTGCCAGGTATGATGATGATGATGACATGTCCAATCCCCTTGAAGGAACCTCCAAAACATATACCCAAGGAAAGAAGGATAACCAGGCTTAGAGGGGCCCTGCCTCTAGCCAGGTAGAGGCACGGGAAAACCGTGTTTTCTGGACCGTGTGGATTCGTTGGCCTGGCACATCGGAACCACGAGAGTATACAGCTTTAGTTGACACTGGTGCGCAGTGCACATTAATCCCATCAAGACATGTGGGGACAGAATCTGTTTCTATTGCTGGTGTGACAGGGGGATCGCAGGATTTTACTTTGGTGGAAGCTGATGTGAGCCTGACTGGAAATGAGTGGAAGAAACACCCTATTGTGACTGGCTCAGAGGCCCCATGTATTTTGGGCATAGATTATCTTCAAAGTGGGTATTTCAAAGACCCAAAAGAACTCAGGTGGGCGTTTTGGATAGTGGCTATGGTGACAGAGGGCATCCAGCAACTGAACACCTTGCCTGGACTGTCCGAGAATCCATCTACAGTAGGACTTCTGAAGGGAGAAGAGCGACAGGTACCAATTGCTACTTCCATAGTGCATCGTCGACAGTACAGAACAACTCGAGATGCTGTGATTCCCATCCATAAGATGATCCGAGAGCTGGAGAGCCAAGGGGTGGTCAGCAAAACCCACTCACCCTTCAACAGCCCCATCTGGCCTGTGCGCAAATCCGAAGGAGAATGGAGATTGACGGTGGACTACCGTGCATTGAATGAAGTGACTCCACCGCTGAGTGCTGCTGTGCCAGACATATTAGAGCTCCAGTACGAGCTGGAGTCCAAGGCAGCAAAGTGGTATGCCACTACTGACATTGCAAATGCATTTTTCTCCATTCCTCTGGCAGCAGAATGCAGGCCTCAGTTTGCTTTCACGTGGAGGGGAGTGCAGTATACTTGGAATCGACTGCCCCAGGGGTGGAAGCACAGTCCCACCATCTGCCATGGACTGATCCAGACTGCACTAGAAAAGGGTGAGGCTCCAGAACATCTACAGTATATTGATGACATCATTGTGTGGGGGAACACAGCTGCAGAAGTGTTCGAGAAAATCATCCAAATCCTCCTGGGAGCTGGTTTTGCCATCAAAAAGAGCAAAGTAAAGGGACCAGCTCGTGAGATTCAGTTCCTAGGAGTAAAGTGGCAAGATGGACGGCGTCAGATTCCTACGGATGTCATCAACAAGATCACAGCAATGTCTCCACCAACCAATAAGAAGGAGACACAAGCTTTCCTTGGCACCATAGGTTTTTGGAGAGTGCACATTCCTGAGTACAGTCAGATCGTAAGCCCTCTTTACCTGGTCACCTGCAAGAAGAATGATTTCCACTGGGGCCCTGAACAGCAGCAAGCCTTTACCCAGATCAAGCAGGAGATGGCTCATGCGGTGGCCCTTGGCCCAGTCAGGACGGGACCAGAGGTGAAGAATGTGCTCTACTCTGCAGCCGGGAGCCATGGTCTGTCCTGGAGCCTTTGGCAAAAGGTGCCTGGGGAGACTCGGGGTCGACCATTGGGATTTTGGAGTTGAGGCTACAGGGGGTCTGAATCTAACTACACTCCAACAGAAAAAGAAATCTTAGCTGCTTACGAAGGGTCCAAGCTGCCTCAGAAGTGATTGGTACAGAAGTGCAACTCCTTCTGGCACCCCGACTACCGGTACTGGGGTGGATGTTCAAAGACAAGGTTCCTTCTACCCACCATGCCACCAGTGCTACATGGAGCAAGTGGATTGCTCTTCTCACACAGCGCGCCCGTATAGGGAAACTAAATCGCCCTGGGATTCTGGAGGCAATTACAAATTGGCCCGAAGGTGAGAATTTTGATGTCAGAGATGAAGAAGAGCCAGTGACGCGGGCTCAAGAAGCTCCTCCATATAACCAACTGCCCCAGAGGAAACACGCTATGCTCTTTTCACTGACGGTTCCTGTCGTATTGTAGGGATGAACTGGAAGTGGAAAGCAGCTGTCTGGAGCCCCACACGACAGGTCGCAGAGGTCATTGAGGGAGAAGGTGGGTCAAGCCAATTTGCAGAGCTCAAAGCCGTTCAACTGGCCCTGGACATTGCTGAAAGAGAGAGGTGGCCAAAGCTTTACCTCTACACTGATTCATGGATGGTAGCCAATGCTCTGTGGGGATGGCTGGAGAGGTGGAAAGAGTCTAACTGGCAACGTAGAGGAAAACAAATTTGGGCTGCTGAAGAGTGGAAAGACATCGCTACCAGAGTAGGGAGGTGTCGTAGTTTGAAAAAAATGAGTTTTTTGAACTTCAGTGGTCAAACCAATGAGTGCTCAGGTTTAAAGACTGGCACCTGGTGTGGCCACTGAGGATAAGGATCCGCCTCTGAGAACACAAGGGGTTAAAAGCAGAGGGCTCCCAGGAAAGCTCTCTCTTGTTTCTGGTCTCTGAGGACGGTCACATCTCCCCTGCCCAGCTGCGGGCTGGGCGGGGGAGGGGAAGCCATGCGGCCTGGGCGAGGTAGGCCGGAGCCTTGGGCAGAGACGGGGAGACAAAAAATCCTGCAAGATGGAAGGGTGGAGAGAGTACAAGAACCTTAAGAGGCATCAAGCAGCCTTCTTTTCCCCTTCCCTCCCCCCCAGAGAGAGAGAGAGAGAGACTGAGAAACCGTGTCTGTGATCTCCGTCACCTTGAAATTTGATATCAACAACTAGACAGCACGGCCGAAGGAGTATGGGGGGGTGGCGCGAGAAGAGTGCCCAACAGCAAAGATACTGTAAGAGTTCTGAAGAAACAAAGCCCAAGATTTTAACCCTTTTCGTAGATGATGGAAACTTTATAAATGCTAATCCTCCTAAATTTGAAGAAGAAAAATAGAGAGAACTAAGCAAAGATGATGAAAGTTTGTGCAAGTGAAAGATTGTCAGAGAATGCTGAAAAGAATCCTAGGTGGGAGGAGATGATGGAGTGGCCTTTGGCTGGACTGTTCTTATAGCCATGGATGGACTCATTTCTTTTCTGTAACACAGAAACTGCATCTGGGGAGAGGCATTGGCTTGGAGCCAAGAGTGGACAGTAGTGCGAACAGAGATGAGAGGAAGAGCTCTGTTCTCAAGGCCCCTCGGCCCCAAGGGGTAATATTGGGGGGGACTGGTGTCCCAAAATTTGAGAAGCTGTCATTTCTTGGAACTAACCAAAGCATCTTTAAAAAGAAAAACCCTAGAAGCAGCTCTAGTCCATGCACAGTGGTGAGAGCACTGGACATGGAGGAAGAGGCCACAATGTGGTGCAAGGAAGACTCCTATCTCTCCTTGATGAACTAAGTACTGATTATCGAAAGGGTGGTAATAGACTAAGGATTAATCATCTAAAAGATGGTAACGTGATTGAGAATTTTTAGTTTGTTTTATTGTGTTGAGAACTGGTGGTGGGGGGGAGGAAGAGTGTTTTTTTTAAAGTTTTCATGTTCTTCTGTATGTGTCTTCTTTGCATATTATAAGTAATAAAGTTCTTTTCTTTTGCTTTCTAAATTAGGAACTGTTTTGCTCTGTTTTTGGTCACATCTCACAGCAAATACCAGGGACAGTATATCCTCATAGGGGCACTGGCCTTGTGCCAACGTCAAACCTATGACAGTCCGTCTTTGGGATGCTGCAGGTGAGGCTACAATTCTGGATGGCACTGAAGCGAGGCATTTGGGATCCCTGTCACATGATCCTGTCATTGACCAAGGAATGATGAGGGGGGTTAACCCTCACAGCCTCTGGGCACGGGTCTTGGAAAGTGTAGCACAAAGATACCTCTGTGCAGACGATCTTTATATGCAGCAAACACAGTGGAAGACCATAGAACAAGGGATCCAACGCCTGAGAGAAATGGCAGTGGCAGAGATTATCTTCTCAGATGACATAACAACTAGGAATCCAGACATGGTACCATGCACGTCTGTGATGTGGCGAAAACTGGTACGACTTGGGCCACAAGAATATGCCTCTGCTTTAGCCATAATGAAGAGGGATGACAGGGATGAGACTGTGCTGGATATGGCAAGGAAGCTCCGAGCTTACGCAGATGCTGTGCATGGCCCAACACATGCCAGAATCGCAGCGGTGGAAACACGTCTGCAGAAATTAGAGGACAAGATAGAAGAGAATCATAAGAAGCTCAGAGAGGAGATTAAAGAAGAGCTTCTCCAAATCTCAGCAGTACAGATCAGAGGCTCTGGTACCCAACGCAGACGTTCCCCATATGGAAAGAGAAGATACACCCCATGAGCTGAGCTGTGGTTCTTCCTGCGTGATTGTGGGGAAAACATGAGGAGATGGGATGGAAAACCAACTGCTGCTCTGGCCCAACGGGTGCGTGAATTGAAGGAAGACAAGGATCAGAGAGGAAGTTCCACCAAAAGGAAAGCAGCTCCAATTGCCCATAGCCAAACTGCCAGGTATGATGATGATGATGACATGTCCAATCCCCTTGAAGGAACCTCCAAGACATATACCCAAGGAAAGAAGGATAACCAGGCTTAGAGGGGCCCTGCCTCTAGCCAGGTTGAGGCACGGGAAAACCGTGTTTTCTGGACGTGTGGATTCGTTGGCCTGGCACATCGGAACCACGAGAGTATACAGCTTTAGTTGACACTGGTGCGCAGTGCACATTAATCCCATCAAGACATGTGGGGACAGAATCTGTTTCTATTGCTGGTGTGACAGGGGGATCGCAGGATTTTACTTTGGTGGAAGCTGATGTGAGCCTGACTGGAAATGAGTGGAAGAAACACCCTATTGTGACTGGCTCAGAGGCCCCATGTATTTTGGGCATAGATTATCTTCAAAGTGGGTATTTCAAAGACCCAAAAGAACTCAGGTGGGCGTTTTGGATAGTGGCTATGGTGACAGAGGGCATCCAGCAACTGAACACCTTGCCTGGACTGTCCGAGAATCCATCTACAGTAGGACTTCTGAAGGGAGAAGAGCGACAGGTACCAATTGCTACTTCCATAGTGCATCGTCGACAGTACAGAACAACTCGAGATGCTGTGATTCCCATCCATAAGATGATCCGAGAGCTGGAGAGCCAAGGGGTGGTCAGCAAAACCCACTCACCCTTCAACAGCCCCATCTGGCCTGTGCGCAAATCCGAAGGAGAATGGAGATTGACGGTGGACTACCGTGCATTGAATGAAGTGACTCCACCTGCTGAGTGCTGCTGTGCCAGACATATTAGAGCTCCAGTACGAGCTGGAGTCCAAGGCAGCAAAGTGGTATGCCACTACTGACATTGCAAATGCATTTTTCTCCATTCCTCTGGCAGCAGAATGCAGGCCTCAGTTTGCTTTCACGTGGAGGGGAGTGCAGTATACTTGGAATCGACTGCCCCAGGGGTGGAAGCACAGTCCCACCATCTGCCATGGACTGATCCAGACTGCACTAGAAAAGGGTGAGGCTCCAGAACATCTACAGTATATTGATGACATCATTGTGTGGGGGAACACAGCTGCAGAAGTGTTCGAGAAAATCATCCAAATCCTCCTGGGAGCTGGTTTTGCCATCAAAAAGAGCAAAGTAAAGGGACCAGCTCGTGAGATTCAGTTCCTAGGAGTAAAGTGGCAAGATGGACGGCGTCAGATTCCTACGGATGTCATCAACAAGATCACAGCAATGTCTCCACCAACCAATAAGAAGGAGACACAAGCTTTCCTTGGCACCATAGGTTTTTGGAGAGTGCACATTCCTGAGTACAGTCAGATCGTAAGCCCTCTTTACCTGGTCACCTGCAAGAAGAATGATTTCCACTGGGGCCCTGAACAGCAGCAAGCCTTTACCCAGATCAAGCAGGAGATGGCTCATGCGGTGGCCCTTGGCCCAGTCAGGACGGGACCAGAGGTGAAGAATGTGCTCTACTCTGCAGCCGGGAGCCATGGTCTGTCCTGGAGCCTTTGGCAAAAGGTGCCTGGGGAGACTCGGGGTCGACCATTGGGATTTTGGAGTTGAGGCTACAGGGGGTCTGAATCTAACTACACTCCAACAGAAAAAGAAATCTTAGCTGCTTACGAAGGAGTCCAAGCTGCCTCAGAAGTGATTGGTACAGAAGTGCAACTCCTTCTGGCACCCCGACTACCGGTACTGGGGTGGATGTTCAAAGACAAGGTTCCTTCTACCCACCATGCCACCAGTGCTACATGGAGCAAGTGGATTGCTCTTCTCACACAGCGCGCCCGTATAGGTAAACTAAATCGCCCTGGGATTCTGGAGGCAATTACAAATTGGCCCGAAGGTGAGAATTTTGATGTCAGAGATGAAGAAGAGCCAGTGACGCGGGCTCAAGAAGCTCCTCCATATAACCAACTGCCCCCAGAGGAAACACGCTATGCTCTTTTCACTGACGGTTCCTGTCGTATTGTAGGGATGAACTGGAAGTGGAAAGCAGCTGTCTGGAGCCCCACACGACAGGTCGCAGAGGTCATTGAGGGAGAAGGTGGGTCAAGCCAATTTGCAGAGCTCAAAGCCGTTCAACTGGCCCTGGACATTGCTGAAAGAGAGAGGGTGGCCAAAGCTTTACCTCTACACTGATTCATGGATGGTAGCCAATGCTCTGTGGGGATGGCTGGAGAGGTGGAAAGAGTCTAACTGGCAACGTAGAGGAAAACAAATTTGGGCTGCTGAAGAGTGGAAAGACATCGCTACCAGAGTAGGGAGGTGTCGTAGTTTGAAAAAAATGAGTTTTTTGAACTTCAGTGGTCAAACCAATGAGTGCTCAGGTTTAAAGACTGGCACCTGGTGTGGCCACTGAGGATAAGGATCCGCCTCTGAGAACACAAGGGGTTAAAAGCAGAGGGCTCCCAGGAAAGCTCTCTCTTGTTTCTGGTCTCTGAGGACGGTCAGATCTCCCCTGCCCAGCTGCGGGCTGGGCGGGGGAGGGGAAGCCATGCGGCCTGGGCGAGGTAGGCCGGAGCCTTGGGCAGAGACGGGGAGACAAAAAATCCTGCAAGATGGAAGGGTGGAGAGAGTACAAGAACCTTAAGAGGCATCAAGCAGCCTTCTTTTCCCCTTCCCTCCCCCCCCAGAGAGAGAGAGAGAGAGACTGAGAAACCGTGTCTGTGATCTCCGTCACCTTGAAATTTGATATCAACAACTAGACAGCACGGCCGAAGGAGTATGGGGGGGGTGGCGCGAGAAGAGTGCCCAACAGCAAAGATACTGTAAGAGTTCTGAAGAAACAAAGCCCAAGATTTTAACCCTTTTCGTAGATGATGGAAACTTTATAAATGCTAATCCTCCTAAATTTGAAGAAGAAAAATAGAGAGAACTAAGCAAAGATGATGAAAGTTTGTGCAAGTGAAAGATTGTCAGAGAATGCTGAAAAGAATCCTAGGTGGGAGGAGATGATGGAGTGGCCTTTGGCTGGACTGTTCTTATAGCCATGGATGGACTCATTTCTTTTCTGTAACACAGAAACTGCATCTGGGGAGAGGCATTGGCTTGGAGCCAAGAGTGGACAGTAGTGCGAACAGAGATGAGAGGAAGAGCTCTGTTCTCAAGGCCCCTCGGCCCCAAGGGGTAATATTGGGGGGGACTGGTGTCCCAAAATTTGAGAAGCTGTCATTTCTTGGAACTAACCAAAGCATCTTTAAAAAGAAAAACCCTAGAAGCAGCTCTAGTCCATGCACAGTGGTGAGAGCACTGGACATGGAGGAAGAGGCCACAATGTGGTGCAAGGAAGACTCCTATCTCTCCTTGATGAACTAAGTACTGATTATCGAAAGGGTGGTAATAGACTAAGGATTAATCATCTAAAAGATGGTAACGTGATTGAGAATTTTTAGTTTTGTTTTATTGTGTTGAGAACTGGTGGTGGGGGGGAGGAAGAGTGTTTTTTTTAAAGTTTTCATGTTCTTCTGTATGTGTCTTCTTTGCATATTATAAGTAATAAAGTTCTTTTCTTTTGCTTTCTAAATTAGGAACTGTTTTGCTCTGTTTTTGGTCACATCTCACAGCAAATACCAGGGACAGTATATCCTCATAGGGGCACTGGCCTTGTGCCAACGTCAAACCTATGACAGTCCGTCTTTGGGATGCTGCAGGTGAGGCTACAATTCTGGATGGCACTGAAGCGAGGCATTTGGGATCCCTGTCACATGATCCTGTCATTGACCAAGGAATGATGAGGGGGGTTAACCCTCACAGCCTCTGGGCACGGGTCTTGGAAAGTGTAGCACAAAGATACCTCTGTGCAGACGATCTTTATATGCAGCAAACACAGTGGAAGACCATAGAACAAGGGATCCAACGCCTGAGAGAAATGGCAGTGGCAGAGATTATCTTCTCAGATGACATAACAACTAGGAATCCAGACATGGTACCATGCACGTCTGTGATGTGGCGAAAACTGGTACGACTTGGGCCACAAGAATATGCCTCTGCTTTAGCCATAATGAAGAGGGATGACAGGGATGAGACTGTGCTGGATATGGCAAGGAAGCTCCGAGCTTACGCAGATGCTGTGCATGGCCCAACACATGCCAGAATCGCAGCGGTGGAAACACGTCTGCAGAAATTAGAGGACAAGATAGAAGAGAATCATAAGAAGCTCAGAGAGGAGATTAAAGAAGAGCTTCTCCAAATCTCAGCAGTACAGATCAGAGGCTCTGGTACCCAACGCAGACGTTCCCCATATGGAAAGAGAAGATACACCCCATGAGCTGAGCTGTGGTTCTTCCTGCGTGATTGTGGGGAAAACATGAGGAGATGGGATGGAAAACCAACTGCTGCTCTGGCCCAACGGGTGCGTGAATTGAAGGAAGACAAGGATCAGAGAGGAAGTTCCACCAAAAGGAAAGCAGCTCCAATTGCCCATAGCCAAACTGCCAGGTATGATGATGATGATGACATGTCCAATCCCCTTGAAGGAACCTCCAAGACATATACCCAAGGAAAGAAGGATAACCAGGCTTAGAGGGGCCCTGCCTCTAGCCAGGTAGAGGCACGGGAAAACCGTGTTTTCTGGACTGTGTGGATTCATTGGCCTGGCACATCGGAACCACGAGAGTATACAGCTTTAGTTGACACTGGTGCGCAGTGCACATTAATCCCATCAAGACATGTGGGGACAGAATCTGTTTCTATTGCTGGTGTGACAGGGGGATCGCAGGATTTTACTTTGGTGGAAGCTGATGTGAGCCTGACTGGAAATGAGTGGAAGAAACACCCTATTGTGACTGGCTCAGAGGCCCCATGTATTTTGGGCATAGATTATCTTCAAAGTGGGTATTTCAAAGACCCAAAAGAACTCAGGTGGGCGTTTTGGATAGTGGCTATGGTGACAGAGGGCATCCAGCAACTGAACACCTTGCCTGGACTGTCCGAGAATCCATCTACAGTAGGACTTCTGAAGGGAGAAGAGCGACAGGTACCAATTGCTACTTCCATAGTGCATCGTCGACAGTACAGAACAACTCGAGATGCTGTGATTCCCATCCATAAGATGATCCGAGAGCTGGAGAGCCAAGGGGTGGTCAGCAAAACCCACTCACCCTTCAACAGCCCCATCTGGCCTGTGCGCAAATCCGAAGGAGAATGGAGATTGACGGTGGACTACCGTGCATTGAATGAAGTGACTCCACCTCTGAGTGCTGCTGTGCCAGACATATTAGAGCTCCAGTACGAGCTGGAGTCCAAGGCAGCAAAGTGGTATGCCACTACTGACATTGCAAATGCATTTTTCTCCATTCCTCTGGCAGCAGAATGCAGGCCTCAGTTTGCTTTCACGTGGAGGGGAGTGCAGTATACTTGGAATCGACTGCCCCAGGGGTGGAAGCACAGTCCCACCATCTGCCATGGACTGATCCAGACTGCACTAGAAAAGGGTGAGGCTCCAGAACATCTACAGTATATTGATGACATCATTGTGTGGGGGAACACAGCTGCAGAAGTGTTCGAGAAAATCATCCAAATCCTCCTGGGAGCTGGTTTTGCCATCAAAAAGAGCAAAGTAAAGGGACCAGCTCGTGAGATTCAGTTCCTAGGAGTAAAGTGGCAAGATGGACAGCGTCAGATTCCTACGGATGTCATCAACAAGATCACAGCTATGTCTCCACCAACCAATAAGAAGGAGACACAAGCTTTCCTTGGCACCATAGGTTTTTGGAGAGTGCACATTCCTGAGTACAGTCAGATCGTAAGCCCTCTTTACCTGGTCACCTGCAAGAAGAATGATTTCCACTGGGGCCCTGAACAGCAGCAAGCCTTTACCCAGATCAAGCAGGAGATGGCTCATGCGGTGGCCCTTGGCCCAGTCAGGACGGGACCAGAGGTGAAGAATGTGCTCTACTCTGCAGCCGGGAGCCATGGTCTGTCCTGGAGCCTTTGGCAAAAGGTGCCTGGGGAGACTCGGGGTCGACCATTGGGATTTTGGAGTTGAGGCTACAGGGGGTCTGAATCTAACTACACTCCAACAGAAAAAGAAATCTTAGCTGCTTACGAAGGAGTCCAAGCTGCCTCAGAAGTGATTGGTACAGAAGTGCAACTCCTTCTGGCACCCCGACTACCGGTACTGGGGTGGATGTTCAAAGACAAGGTTCCTTCTACCCACCATGCCACCAGTGCTACATGGAGCAAGTGGATTGCTCTTCTCACACAGCGCGCCCGTATAGGGAAACTAAATCGCCCTGGGATTCTGGAGGCAATTACAAATTGGCCCGAAGGTGAGAATTTTGATGTCAGAGATGAAGAAGAGCCAGTGACGCGGGCTCAAGAAGCTCCTCCATATAACCAACTGCCCCCAGAGGAAACACGCTATGCTCTTTTCACTGACGGTTCCTGTCGTATTGTAGGGATGAACTGGAAGTGGAAAGCAGCTGTCTGGAGCCCCACACGACAGGTCGCAGAGGTCATTGAGGGAGAAGGTGGGTCAAGCCAATTTGCAGAGCTCAAAGCCGTTCAACTGGCCCTGGACATTGCTGAAAGAGAGAGGTGGCCAAAGCTTTACCTCTACACTGATTCATGGATGGTAGCCAATGCTCTGTGGGGATGGCTGGAGAGGTGGAAAGAGTCTAACTGGCAACGTAGAGGAAAACAAATTTGGGCTGCTGAAGAGTGGAAAGACATCGCTACCAGAGTAGGGAGGTGTCGTAGTTTGAAAAAAATGAGTTTTTTGAACTTCAGTGGTCAAACCAATGAGTGCTCAGGTTTAAAGACTGGCACCTGGTGTGGCCACTGAGGATAAGGATCCGCCTCTGAGAACACAAGGGGTTAAAAGCAGAGGGCTCCCAGGAAAGCTCTCTCTTGTTTCTGGTCTCTGAGGACGGTCAGATCTCCCCTGCCCAGCTGCGGGCTGGGCGGGGGAGGGGAAGCCATGCGGCCTGGGCGAGGTAGGCCGGAGCCTTGGGCAGAGACGGGGAGACAAAAAATCCTGCAAGATGGAAGGGTGGAGAGAGTACAAGAACCTTAAGAGGCATCAAGCAGCCTTCTTTTCCCCTTCCCTCCCCCCCCAGAGAGAGAGAGAGAGAGACTGAGAAACCGTGTCTGTGATCTCCGTCACCTTGAAATTTGATATCAACAACTAGACAGCACGGCCGAAGGAGTATGGGGGGGTGGCGCGAGAAGAGTGCCCAACAGCAAAGATACTGTAAGAGTTCTGAAGAAACAAAGCCCAAGATTTTAACCCTTTTCGTAGATGATGGAAACTTTATAAATGCTAATCCTCCTAAATTTGAAGAAGAAAAATAGAGAGAACTAAGCAAAGATGATGAAAGTTTGTGCAAGTGAAAGATTGTCAGAGAATGCTGAAAAGAATCCTAGGTGGGAGGAGATGATGGAGTGGCCTTTGGCTGGACTGTTCTTATAGCCATGGATGGACTCATTTCTTTTCTGTAACACAGAAACTGCATCTGGGGAGAGGCATTGGCTTGGAGCCAAGAGTGGACAGTAGTGCGAACAGAGATGAGAGGAAGAGCTCTGTTCTCAAGGCCCCTCGGCCCCAAGGGGTAATATTGGGGGGGACTGGTGTCCCAAAATTTGAGAAGCTGTCATTTCTTGGAACTAACCAAAGCATCTTTAAAAAGAAAAACCCTAGAAGCAGCTCTAGTCCATGCACAGTGGTGAGAGCACTGGACATGGAGGAAGAGGCCACAATGTGGTGCAAGGAAGACTCCTATCTCTCCTTGATGAACTAAGTACTGATTATCGAAAGGGTGGTAATAGACTAAGGATTAATCATCTAAAAGATGGTAACGTGATTGAGAATTTTTAGTTTGTTTTATTGTGTTGAGAACTGGTGGTGGGGGGGAGGAAGAGTGTTTTTTTTAAAGTTTTCATGTTCTTCTGTATGTGTCTTCTTTGCATATTATAAGTAATAAAGTTCTTTTCTTTTGCTTTCTAAATTAGGAACTGTTTTGCTCTGTTTTTGGTCACATCTCACAGCAAATACCAGGGACAGTATATCCTCATAGGGGCACTGGCCTTGTGCCAACGTCAAACCTATGACAGTCCGTCTTTGGGATGCTGCAGGTGAGGCTACAATTCTGGATGGCACTGAAGCGAGGCATTTGGGATCCCTGTCACATGATCCTGTCATTGACCAAGGAATGATGAGGGGGGTTAACCCTCACAGCCTCTGGGCACGGGTCTTGGAAAGTGTAGCACAAAGATACCTCTGTGCAGACGATCTTTATATGCAGCAAACACAGTGGAAGACCATAGAACAAGGGATCCAACGCCTGAGAGAAATGGCAGTGGCAGAGATTATCTTCTCAGATGACATAACAACTAGGAATCCAGACATGGTACCATGCACGTCTGTGATGTGGCGAAAACTGGTACGACTTGGGCCACAAGAATATGCCTCTGCTTTAGCCATAATGAAGAGGGATGACAGGGATGAGACTGTGCTGGATATGGCAAGGAAGCTCCGAGCTTACGCAGATGCTGTGCATGGCCCAACACATGCCAGAATCGCAGCGGTGGAAACACGTCTGCAGAAATTAGAGGACAAGATAGAAGAGAATCATAAGAAGCTCAGAGAGGAGATTAAAGAAGAGCTTCTCCAAATCTCAGCAGTACAGATCAGAGGCTCTGGTACCCAACGCAGACGTTCCCCATATGGAAGAGAGAAGATACACCCCATGAGCTGAGCTGTGGTTCTTCCTGCGTGATTGTGGGGAAAACATGAGGAGATGGGATGGAAAACCAACTGCTGCTCTGGCCCAACGGGTGCGTGAATTGAAGGAAGACAAGGATCAGAGAGGAAGTTCCACCAAAAGGAAAGCAGCTCCAATTGCCCATAGCCAAACTGCCAGGTATGATGATGATGATGACATGTCCAATCCCCTTGAAGGAACCTCCAAGACATATACCCAAGGAAAGAAGGATAACCAGGCTTAGAGGGGCCCTGCCTCTAGCCAGGTAGAGGCACGGGAAAACCGTGTTTTCTGGACTGTGTGGATTCATTGGCCTGGCACATCGGAACCACGAGAGTATACAGCTTTAGTTGACACTGGTGCGCAGTGCACATTAATCCCATCAAGACATGTGGGGACAGAATCTGTTTCTATTGCTGGTGTGACAGGGGGATCGCAGGATTTTACTTTGGTGGAAGCTGATGTGAGCCTGACTGGAAATGAGTGGAAGAAACACCCTATTGTGACTGGCTCAGAGGCCCCATGTATTTTGGGCATAGATTATCTTCAAAGTGGGTATTTCAAAGACCCAAAAGAACTCAGGTGGGCGTTTTGGATAGTGGCTATGGTGACAGAGGGCATCCAGCAACTGAACACCTTGCCTGGACTGTCCGAGAATCCATCTACAGTAGGACTTCTGAAGGGAGAAGAGCGACAGGTACCAATTGCTACTTCCATAGTGCATCGTCGACAGTACAGAACAACTCGAGATGCTGTGATTCCCATCCATAAGATGATCCGAGAGCTGGAGAGCCAAGGGGTGGTCAGCAAAACCCACTCACCCTTCAACAGCCCCATCTGGCCTGTGCGCAAATCCGAAGGAGAATGGAGATTGACGGTGGACTACCGTGCATTGAATGAAGTGACTCCACCCTGAGTGCTGCTGTGCCAGACATATTAGAGCTCCAGTACGAGCTGGAGTCCAAGGCAGCAAAGTGGTATGCCACTACTGACATTGCAAATGCATTTTTCTCCATTCCTCTGGCAGCAGAATGCAGGCCTCAGTTTGCTTTCACGTGGAGGGGAGTGCAGTATACTTGGAATCGACTGCCCCAGGGGTGGAAGCACAGTCCCACCATCTGCCATGGACTGATCCAGACTGCACTAGAAAAGGGTGAGGCTCCAGAACATCTACAGTATATTGATGACATCATTGTGTGGGGGAACACAGCTGCAGAAGTGTTCGAGAAAATCATCCAAATCCTCCTGGGAGCTGGTTTTGCCATCAAAAAGAGCAAAGTCAAGGGACCAGCTCGTGAGATTCAGTTCCTAGGAGTAAAGTGGCAAGATGGACGGCGTCAGATTCCTACGGATGTCATCAACAAGATCACAGCTATGTCTCCACCAACCAATAAGAAGGAGACACAAGCTTTCCTTGGCACCATAGGTTTTTGGAGAGTGCACATTCCTGAGTACAGTCAGATCGTAAGCCCTCTTTACCTGGTCACCTGCAAGAAGAATGATTTCCACTGGGGCCCTGAACAGCAGCAAGCCTTTACCCAGATCAAGCAGGAGATCGCTCATGCGGTGGCCCTTGGCCCAGTCAGGACGGGACCAGAGGTGAAGAATGTGCTCTACTCTGCAGCCGGGAGCCATGGTCTGTCCTGGAGCCTTTGGCAAAAGGTGCCTGGGGAGACTCGGGGTCGACCATAGGGATTTTGGAGTTGAGGCTACAGGGGGTCTGAATCTAACTACACTCCAACAGAAAAAGAAATCTTAGCTGCTTACGAAGGAGTCCAAGCTGCCTCAGAAGTGATTGGTACAGAAGTGCAACTCCTTCTGGCACCCCGACTACCGGTACTGGGGTGGATGTTCAAAGACAAGGTTCCTTCTACCCACCATGCCACCAGTGCTACATGGAGCAAGTGGATTGCTCTTCTCACACAGCGCGCCCGTATAGGTAAACTAAATCGCCCTGGGATTCTGGAGGCAATTACAAATTGGCCCGAAGGTGAGAATTTTGATGTCAGAGATGAAGAAGAGCCAGTGACGCGGGCTCAAGAAGCTCCTCCATATAACCAACTGCCCCAGAGGAAACACGCTATGCTCTTTTCACTGACGGTTCCTGTCGTATTGTAGGGATGAACTGGAAGTGGAAAGCAGCTGTCTGGAGCCCCACACGACAGGTCGCAGAGGTCATTGAGGGAGAAGGTGGGTCAAGCCAATTTGCAGAGCTCAAAGCCGTTCAACTGGCCCTGGACATTGCTGAAAGAGAGAGGTGGCCAAAGCTTTACCTCTACACTGATTCATGGATGGTAGCCAATGCTCTGTGGGGATGGCTGGAGAGGTGGAAAGAGTCTAACTGGCAACGTAGAGGAAAACAAATTTGGGCTGCTGAAGAGTGGAAAGACATCGCTACCAGAGTAGGGAGGTGTCGTAGTTTGAAAAAAATGAGTTTTTTGAACTTCAGTGGTCAAACCAATGAGTGCTCAGGTTTAAAGAATGGCACCTGGTGTGGCCACTGAGGATAAGGATCCGCCTCTGAGAACACAAGGGGTTAAAAGCAGAGGGCTCCCAGGAAAGCTCTCTCTTGTTTCTGGTCTCTGAGGACGGTCACATCTCCCCTGCCCAGCGGCTGGCTGGGCGGGGGAGGGGAAGCCATGCGGCCTGGGCGAGGTAGGCCGGAGCCTTGGGCAGAGACGGGGAGACAAAAAATCCTGCAAGATGGAAGGGTGGAGAGAGTACAAGAACCTTAAGAGGCATCAAGCAGCCTTCTTTTCCCCTTCCCTCCCCCCCCAGAGAGAGAGAGAGAGAGACTGAGAAACCGTGTCTGTGATCTCCGTCACCTTGAAATTTGATATCAGCAACTAGACAGCACGGCCGAAGGAGTATGGGGGGGTGGCGCGAGAAGAGTGCCCAACAGCAAAGATACTGTAAGAGTTCTGAAGAAACAAAGCCCAAGATTTTAACCCTTTTCGTAGATGATGGAAACTTTATAAATGCTAATCCTCCTAAATTTGAAGAAGAAAAATAGAGAGAACTAAGCAAAGATGATGAAAGTTTGTGCAAGTGAAAGATTGTCAGAGAATGCTGAAAAGAATCCTAGGTGGGAGGAGATGATGGAGTGGCCTTTGGCTGGACTGTTCTTATAGCCATGGATGGACTCATTTCTTTTCTGTAACACAGAAACTGCATCTGGGGAGAGGCATTGGCTTGGAGCCAAGAGTGGACAGTAGCGCGAACAGAGATGAGAGGAAGAGCTCTGTTCTCAAGGCCCCTCGGCCCCAAGGGGTAATATTGGGGGGGACTGGTGTCCCAAAATTTGAGAAGCTGTCATTTCTTGGAACTAACCAAAGCATCTTTAAAAAGAAAAACCCTAGAAGCAGCTCTAGTCCATGCACAGTGGTGAGAGCACTGGACATGGAGGAAGAGGCCACAATGTGGTGCAAGGAAGACTCCTATCTCTCCTTGATGAACTAAGTACTGATTATCGAAAGGGTGGTAATAGACTAAGGATTAATCATCTAAAAGATGGTAACGTGATTGAGAATTTTTAGTTTGTTTTATTGTGTTGAGAACTGGTGGTGGGGGGGAGGAAGAGTGTTTTTTTAAAGTTTTCATGTTCTTCTGTATGTGTCTTCTTTGCATATTATAAGTAATAAAGTTCTTTTCTTTTGCTTTCTAAATTAGGAACTGTTTTGCTCTGTTTTTGGTCACATCTCACAGCAAATACCAGGGACAGTATATCGTCATAGGGGCACTGGCCTTGTGCCAACGTCAAACCTATGACAGTCCGTCTTTGGGATGCTGCAGGTGAGGCTACAATTCTGGATGGCACTGAAGCGAGGCATTTGGGATCCCTGTCACATGATCCTGTCATTGACCAAGGAATGATGAGGGGGGTTAACCCTCACAGCCTCTGGGCACGGGTCTTGGAAAGTGTAGCACAAAGATACCTCTGTGCAGACGATCTTTATATGCAGCAAACACAGTGGAAGACCATAGAACAAGGGATCCAACGCCTGAGAGAAATGGCAGTGGCAGAGATTATCTTCTCAGATGACATAACAACTAGGAATCCAGACATGGTACCATGCACGTCTGTGATGTGGCGAAAACTGGTACGACTTGGGCCACAAGAATATGCCTCTGCTTTAGCCATAATGAAGAGGGATGACAGGAATGAGACTGTGCTGGATATGGCAAGGAAGCTCCGAGCTTACGCAGATGCTGTGCATGGCCCAACACATGCCAGAATCGCAGCGGTGGAAACACGTCTGCAGAAATTAGAGGACAAGATAGAAGAGAATCATAAGAAGCTCAGAGAGGAGATTAAAGAAGAGCTTCTCCAAATCTCAGCAGTACAGATCAGAGGCTCTGGTACCCAACGCAGACGTTCCCCATATGGAAAGAGAAGATACACCCCACGAGCTGAGCTGTGGTTCTTCCTGCGTGATTGTGGGGAAAACATGAGGAGTTGGGATGGAAAACCAACTGCTGCTCTGGCCCAACGGGTGCGTGAATTGAAGGAAGACAAGGATCAGAGAGGAAGTTCCACCAAAAGGAAAGCAGCTCCAATTGCCCATAGCCAAACTGCCAGGTATGATGATGATGATGACATGTCCAATCCCCTTGAAGGAACCTCCAAGACATATACCCAAGGAAAGAAGGATAACCAGGCTTAGAGGGGCCCTGCCTCTAGCCAGGTAGAGGCACGGGAAAACCGTGTTTTCTGGACTGTGTGGATTCGTTGGCCTGGCACATCGGAACCACGAGAGTATACAGCTTTAGTTGACACTGGTGCGCAGTGCACATTAATCCCATCAAGACATGTGGGGACAGAATCTGTTTCTATTGCTGGTGTGACAGGGGGATCGCAGGATTTTACTTTGGTGGAAGCTGATGTGAGCCTGACTGGAAATGAGTGGAAGAAACACCCTATTGTGACTGGCTCAGAGGCCCCATGTATTTTGGGCATAGATTATCTTCAAAGTGGGTATTTCAAAGACCCAAAAGAACTCAGGTGGGCGTTTTGGATAGTGGCTATGGTGACAGAGGGCATCCAGCAACTGAACACCTTGCCTGGACTGTCCGAGAATCCATCTACAGTAGGACTTCTGAAGGGAGAAGAGCAACAGGTACCAATTGCTACTTCCATAGTGCATCGTCGACAGTACAGAACAACTCGAGATGCTGTGATTCCCATCCATAAGATGATCCGAGAGCTGGAGAGCCAAAGGGTGGTCAGCAAAACCCACTCACCCTTCAACAGCCCCATCTGGCCTGTGCGCAAATCCGAAGGAGAATGGAGATTGACGGTGGACTACCGTGCATTGAATGAAGTGACTCCACCTCTGAGTGCTGCTGTGCCAGACATATTAGAGCTCCAGTACGAGCTGGAGTCCAAGGCAGCAAAGTGGTATGCCACTACTGACATTGCAAATGCATTTTTCTCCATTCCTCTGGCAGCAGAATGCAGGCCTCAGTTTGCTTTCACGTGGAGGGGAGTGCAGTATACTTGGAATCGACTGCCCCAGGGGTGGAAGCACAGTCCCACCATCTGCCATGGACTGATCCAGACTGAACTAGAAAAGGGTGAGGCTCCAGAACATCTACAGTATATTGATGACATCATTGTGTGGGGGAACACAGCTGCAGAAGTGTTTGAGAAAATCATCCAAATCCTCCTGGGAGCTGGTTTTGCCATCAAAAAGAGCAAAGTAAAGGGACCAGCTCGTGAGATTCAGTTCCTAGGAGTAAAGTGGCAAGATGGACGGCGTCAGATTCCTACGGATGTCATCAACAAGATCACAGCTATGTCTCCACCAACCAATAAGAAGGAGGCACAAGCTTTCCTTGGCACCATAGGTTTTTGGAGAGTGCACATTCCTGAGTACAGTCAGATCGTGAGCCCTCTTACCTGGTTACCCACAAGAAGAACGATTTCCACTGGGGCCCTGAACAGCAGCAAGCCTTTACCCAGATCAAGCAGGAGATGGCTCATGCGGTGGCCCTTGGCCCAGTCAGGACGGGACCAGAGGTGAAGAATGTGCTCTACTCTGCAGCCGGGAGCCATGGTCTGTCCTGGAGCCTTTGGCAAAAGGTGCCTGGGGAGACTCAGGGTCGACCATTGGGATTTTGGAGTTGAGGCTACAGGGGGTCTGAATCTAACTACACTCCAACAGAGAAAGAAATCTTAGCTGCTTACGAAGGAGTCCAAGCTGCCTCAGAAGTGACTGGTACAGAAGCACAGCTCCTCCTGGCACGCCGACTACTGGTACTGGGGTGGATGTTCAAAGGAAAGGTTCCCTCCACCCACCACGCCAGCAGTGCTACATGGAGCAAGTGGGTTGCTCTCATCTCACAGCGTGCCCGTACTGGAAACCTGAATCGCCCTGGGATTCTGGAGGCAATTACAAATTGGCCCAAAGGTGAAAACTTTGGCCTCATGGATTAAGAGGAACAGGAACAAGTGACACGGGCTGAAGAAGCTCAACTGTAAAACAAACTGCCAGCAGAAGAAACAGGCTTCGCCCTTTTCACTGACGGTTCCTGTCGCATCGTAGGGATGAGCTGGAAGTGGGAAGCAGCTGTATGGAGCCCCACACGACAGGTTGCACAAGCTGCTGAAGGGGAAGATGGGTCAAGCCAACTTGCAGAGCTCAAAGCCGTTCAACTGGCCCTGGACATTGCTGAGAGAGAGGTGGCCAAAGCTCTACCTCTACACTGACTCATGGATGGTAGCCAATGCTCTGTGGGGATGGCTGGAGAGGTGGAAAGAGACTAACTGGCAACGTAGAGGAAAACAAATTTGGGCTGCTGAAGAGTGGAAGGACATCACTACTAGGATAGAAAAGCCACCTGTGAAAGTCTGCCATGTAGATGCCCACATCCCCAAGAGTAGAGCTAATGAGGAGCACAAGAGCAATGAACAGGTAGACCCGGCTTCAAAAATAAGGGTGTCCAAGATAGACCTAGACTGGGAATACAAGGGAGAGTTGTTCCTAGCTCGATGGGCCCATGATGCCTCAGGCCATCAGGGTAGAGATGCCACCTATAAGTGGGCACGAGACCGAGGGGTGGATCTAATCATGGATAGTATTTCTCAGGTTATCCATGACTGTGAGACGTGTGCTACCATCAAGCAGGCCAAAAGGGTGAAGCCCATCTGGTATGGGGGGCAGTGGTCTAAGTACAAGTATGGGGAGGCCTGGCAGGTTGACTCCATCACACTGCCCCAGACACGCCAAGGCAAGCGCTACGTTCTCACAATGGTAGAAGCCACCACGGGATGGTTGGAGACCTACCCTGTGTCTCATGCTCTTGCCCATAACATCATCCTGGGCCTGGAAAAACAGGTCCTGTGGAGGCATGGTACCCCTGAGAGAACTGAGTCAGACAATGGGACTCATTTTAAGAACAGCCTTATCAACACCTGGGCCAGGGAACATGGCATTGAGCGGGTGCACCATATCCCCTACCATGCACCAGCTGCAGGCAAAGTGGAGAGGTACAAGGGACTGTTAAAAACCATCTTGAAAGCCGTGGGTGGGGGATCGTTCAAAAACTGGGAGCAGCATTTAGCAAAGGCCACCTGGTTAGTCAACACCCGAGGCTCCACCAACCGAGCAGGTCCTGCCCAGTCTGAGTCCCTGAATATAACAGATGCAGATAAAGTCCCAGTGGGGCATGTCAGAGGTTTGTTAGGGAAGATGGTGTGGATCAATTCTGCCTCAAACAGAGACCAACCCATCCGTGGGGTTGTCTTTGCTCAGGGACCAGGTTGCACATGGTGGGTAATGCAGAAAGATGGAACGACACGATGTGTACCTCAGGGAGATCTGACTGTTGGCTGAGAACTATGTGGAAATATCACTGCTTGCTGAATGTCACTGCCATCATCTGTATATAGCTATAAACTGTATATATATGTGTGTGTAGAGTTAAAAGATGTATTAGTGTTGGTAGTAAGATGACAATATAGGGATAAGGCGTGGAATGTCCTGGGTTGATGATGAATTGTATCCCCATTCGTTCGTTTAACTCAGAAATAAGTTCTGCACCTTTCAAACTGGATCTGAGAGTGCAGGAGAAGCAGTGCAATGTCTGAGGTGGTTGTTTTCAGAATATAAAGAGAAGAGTTTTCAGCTTTCCTTCACACAGAGCCTGCGTTTTCTGCAGTGTGGATGGTGGGAGGGAGCTCTCCTTTGCTTTTTGTTAGATTTTGGCTGGCTAAAGCAGAGCAGTTCTCCAGACTGTGAGTTTTCTTTCTCTTTTCCTTGGAACAGTTTGAACCTGCTCTGGACTAAACCCAGCAGAGCACCAGGAGCTCACCCCTGTGGCCCCCCAGCCTGGCCTGGGCCCAGCATTTCCCAGTGCCAGGGACTGACACAGACTGAGTGAGCCGAGCTGCACCCACGGCAGAGACTTTCTGAATTCACCATCTCTTTGGACTAGTGAGAGGTTTTGTTCTTTAGTATTCATTTGTTGTGCTTTGCCTGTTAAATAAACACATTTTTCCACTTTCCTCTAAGGGAAATTTTTTCCTGAACCCGTTGGGGAGGGTCCATTTGGATTTGCTTTACAGAGGAACCCATTCGGAGGTTTCTTTCCAAATTTGCCTTAAACCAGGACAGCGTGCTTGAAGGGTTCTGATTACATTGTGCTTGAAAGAGCCCAGGCTGGCAACACTTAAAACGTTTTCTGGTCTCCTTGTTTGCCACAAAGGCTTGTGTGATGCCTCATGACACTGCCATGGTGATGAGATATTCGGGTGATGTGAGGCGAGTGCACACCTTGACCAATTGTCATAGAGTTGCTTAAAGGTCAAGAGGGAGCACCCTCAGGATCCCTTTACACTCCTCATTACCATTAGCCATGGCTAACTCACTGAGCAGCTCCTCTCTTGCCATGACACATTTGATTTGTTTGTCAATTCAGTCTTTTAACCTGTCAAGAAACTTTATAAAAGTTTCATCTACCCCCTGGCAAATGTCAGAAAAGTTTAATTGCAGTGTCTGTCCATTGGGTGTCTGGAGGAGAGCAGTATGTGCAGCTGTTTTAATATCTTCCAGGACTTCAGAGGGAATATTTTGGACCTGGTGTTCAGGTTTGGTGTGCTCCCCTTCTCCAGCCAGATGTTCCACTGCTAAGTGTCTCCATCCAACAGTGTTTCTATAGGTGTTGAGTAATGGTCTTAATGGTTTCTTCTACACTGACTCCCGTAAGAGGAGTTTGGTGGGAGACAACAGGACAGACGTCACGTGCCGAAGGTCGTGCGGCACTAGCGTGTGGCGGAGAAAGTAACATCCAGAATATGCTTAAAGTAGGGTGAGCCCCATAATCCTCGGCTGCCTACACGACTCCTTTAATTCCCTGCAGGGCGTGGGATCCCACCTCAGGTTCCTCCCTCACTTGTACAGCACCGGCGCTGCGAGGAGTTGCAACTTCTGTGGTGGTTTGAAAAAAGAAATGAGTTTTTTTAAAATTCAGTAGTCAAACCAATGAGTGCTCAGGTTTAAAGATTGGCACCTGGTGTGGACACTGAGGACAAGGATCCGCCTCTGAGAACAGAAGGGGTTAAAAGCAGAGGGCTCCCAGGAAAGCTCTCTCTTGTTTCTGGTCTCTGAGGACGGTCAGATCTCCCCTGCCCAGCGGCTGGCTGGGCGGGCAGGGGAAGCCATGCGGCCTGGGCGAGGTAGGCTGGAGCCTTGGGCAGAGAGGGGAGAGGAAGATCCTGCAGGATGGAAGGGTGGAGAGAATACAAGAACCTTGAGAGGCATCAGGCAGCCTCCTTCCCCCCTCCGGAGAGAGAGAGAGAGAGAGAGAGAGAGAGAGAGAGAGACTGTGTCTGCGCCACCTTGAAATTTGATATCGGCAGCTGGGCAGGCACAGTCCAAGGTTTTAACCCTTTTTGTAGATGATGGAAACTTTATAAATGCTAATCTTCCTAAATCTGAAGAAGGAAGATAGAGAGAACTAAGCAGAGATGATGAAAGTCCATGCAAGTGGAAGATCATCAAAGAATACTGAAAAAGAATCCTAGGTGGGAGGAGATGATGGAGTGGCCTTTGGCTGGACTGTTCTTGTAAAGCCATGGATGCACTTTTTTTTTTCTTTTTTTTTTTTTTTTCTTTTTTTTTTTTTTTTTTTTTTGGGACATAGCGACTGTATTTAGGGGGAGGCAATGTCCTAAAGCCAAGAAAGTGCAGTAAAGCAATGGTGTAAGCAGAGACGGCTGACGAGGGTGTGTGGTGGTGCCTTCTGTCTTCAGTGGAGAGGAAGATCTCTGTTTCACGAGGCCCCTCGGCCCCAGGGGGTGAAATTGGGGGGGACTGGTGTCCCGAAGCTAAGAGACTGTTGCTGTTTTGGAACTGGGCAAAGCATCCTTAAAAAGAGAAACCCTAGAAACAGCTCTGGTCCATGCACAGTGGTGAGAGCACTGGACATGAAAGAAGAAGTCACGAGATGGTGCAAGAAGGACTCCTATCTCTCCTTAATAAACTGAGTACTGATTATCAAAAAGGTGATAATAGACTGAAAATTAATTATCTGAAAGGTGGTAACTTAACTGGAAAGTTTTAGTTTGTTTTATTGTGTTGAGAACTAGGGTGGGGGGAGGAGGAAGAGTGTTTTTTAAAGTTTTCATTTTCTTCTGTATGTGTCTTCTTTACATATTATAAGTAATAAAGTTCTTCTTCCCTTTTGCTTTCTAAATTAGAAACTGTTTTGCTCTGTTTTTTGGTCACATCTCACAGCAAACACCAGGGACAGTATATCTTCATGGGGGCACTGGCCTTGTGCCAGCGTCAAACCATGACAACTTCCCAGCCACGTCCCAGTCTCCTTCACTGGCACCCTGCCCAGTGCTCCTCACGGTCGGTATCCGAATCAGAGGAATCACTCACCTCCTCCAGAGAGGAGGAGGCTCACGGGCAGTGGTGTGGGGTCGCTGGTTGACCGGTGTGGCTCAGTGTCATGAGCCGCTGGTGGCCAAAATGGCCGCATTCCGGCCGACCTCATCGCTGCTTCCAGTTCTGTGGGGTGGGAACTGGAAGCATCATGGCTGCCAGAGGTGGAGCCACCAGCAGGGAGGGTAGAAGTGCTGGTAGGAAGGGAGGTGCCAATGGAGAGGAGAGCTCCTGACATGGGAGGAAGTCCTGATGCAGAGGAGGGGCCCTGATGCAGGGGAGGGGCCCGATGGTAAAGTGGGAGTGGGGGGCAGAAGGGGACGAGGGTCACCAGCGCCATTTTGTGACCAGGCAGGAATTTCTGTCGCTTTGGAACCTAAGATGGCCTTAGGGTGCCCTCACGGGTCTGTCACCATCTCGTGTACAAGAACTGGGTGCAGGAATTGGGCAGGAGGGAGTGGGGAGGAGGGTTAGGTCAGGGCTCAGGATGGCACGGCTGCTGCCATGCCAGGAAAAGGACAGAAAGGGATGGAAGATGGCAGAAGGCAGGGAGCGCTCCTGCACCTTTTGGTGGGTTCTGTCTCCTGAACCATCCTTAGGGGACAAGGGATTAGGAGCACAGGGGGAGGAAGATGGAAACTGGGGAGTCAGCTGGGGGCCCAAACCCAAACTGTTCCCCAAACCCTCAATTGCTTCATAAATTAGACAAAAAACAGGATAGAATTTTCCCACCCAAAAATTCCCTTCAGATAGCAAATAATATAATTATTATTATATTACAATAATAACAACTTCAGCATCCCAAAAATCAACTGATGAAACTGAATCCTTTGTAACCCCCAGAAAATTATTATAAACCCAAGGAATAAAAGATTTCAAATTCCTCTTAGAAAACATGACTTCTTTAACAGCAAGGGTGTCACAAACTTGGAGATACTCTTTCCCTGTGGAGGATGGTAAGTTTAATACCCATCTTGCACATCTCTTCCCACCCACGAGATTAAAAGGGAAAGTGAAAATAAAATACGGCCCAAGTCTCCACAGACTTACTCACCACTGGCCAGCTGCAGAAATCTCATGGGGGTTCATCGACGCCACCGTCCCTCAGCGGCGTCCCACTGCCGCCACCACACAAGAGAGGGTGGCCGTCACCCCTTTCAGGATCAACTGCAGAATATCGAGGCTTTCCCTCAGGGAGCCGGTTTACCCAAACTCAGCTTTATGTCCAGCAGCCACTGGAGACACTTTCAGGGGACCCCCACACGTCCCTGTTCGGGCGCTGCTTGCAGCAGTGGTGCGGATGGTCAAGCGCCGCTGCCTTCCTGAGAAGCGCCCGTGGAAGGAGCCGCGCCGGGCGGGCCAGCACCCGCACACACGGGGGCGCGGGCACAGCCTCGCTGCACTCCCACTGCTGCTGAGCCAGCGGCCAGAGCGCGGAGGGCCTTGGCGTGGGTTTCCAGGGGCAGCTCCTTCCCCGCATGCTGAAAGGTGTCGGAGCCCAGGACATCCCCTTGGGAGCCCAGAGCTGCTGGGATCCCTGCCAGGGGGCTCGGAGACCCTGGCACACAGCCCAGAGCACCAGTGGGCTCGATTACGAACCCTGGAGCAAACTGCCACCTTTACACGAAGAGATGAAAGCCACAGCAGTTTGAATAGTGTAATGATTAGCATATTACAGACTATAAATGCAGATTTTAGGATTCTTTGTATAGGGGGTTTTGGGGACAAGATGGAGAAATTTGGGCGTGTCTAGCCTTTCTTCTTCTTCTGTAGCTCCATCTTCTCTGATGATGCTGGCACTTTTGGATTGGTTTAGAGTAGAAGCTCACTGTCTAACAGAGGCGATGGGTATTGGGGAATAATTTTAAGTATGTCACACGTAGTTTTCTGTATATAAAGATAACGCCACCCTGGGGGCAGGCAGAGTGCCTCTGGCTGTCCTGCTGAGCACACCTGGGCTGGGCAGAAAGAAAATTTTATAGACAAGAAACAATAAACAACCCTGAGACCAAAGATCGAGAAGTGTTGTCTCATCCTTTGAACGCACGGGCAGAAGTAAAAACTTAGAACAACAAATCGGGGTCCCAAACCTTGTCGGGACCCCGACAGAAAGGGTCCAGGGACAAAGACAGAAAACAGCTGAGGGTCCACGTTTAAATAGGGGGGAGCAGGGGCGGAGCGAGGCCCAGGGACCAATGGGCTGAGGGCAAAGGGGCGGGGCAAAGGGCAACAGCCAATAGGGTAGCGGGGGTGGAACACTGTGGCAAAATGGATCCAGTGGGTGAGCGGGGCAGGGAGAACATTCCAGGGTGCAGCCATGTAAGGGAACCAGGGGCTGAACTGGGAGAACTGGGCTGACACCAACTGAGCAGACCAAGAGAACTGCAAAGATTGCATGTGCCTGTGCAGGCCCATGGGAAAGGCACTCGTGTCACCCCAGCTTCGAGTGGGGTTTCCCTGTGACTGTCTCTGCCCTTCCAGAGCCGCACACCCGGCCAGCTCCCAAGCCTCCACAGCTCTTGGCTTTAAAACCCTGGAAAAGGGGAAATGGATCCACTAGCAAGAGCTGTGGGGTGGGTGGGTGGGAGCAGCGGGATGAGCTCTGCTGGCAGCTCTTGGCTTCCCCGGAGTCGAGCTGCTCAGGGGATTTTTAACAGATGAGAGCTGCAGTTGGTGCTGCAAAGTCGTTTATTGTGTGAACACATCAGGCTGAAGGCCAAAGTCCAGACTGCTGAAGAGATGTAATAAAGTTTTCCAGCCATGCTGAACAGGAGCTCTTGAGGCCTCTTTGGGACCAAGTCCTGGAGCGCAGCTGGAGTTCTTGGAGGCTTCTTCCGTCTGGATGTGTGAGTGCGTGCAGGGAAAGCAAAGCAAGCGAAAGCAAAGCGAAGCTGGAGGTGACAAAGCAGGCCTCAGGTGGGGGCTTTTAACCATGAACTGCCCAACCAGCCAAACCCACGATTATTCTAAAACATCCTCTTGGCACCTATTAAACTATAAAATGCAAAAGCAGTGTCAGCTCTCACACATTTTTACGTATATTTACTCACGTTGTTCTGTCTATTTACGTAGTAACTCTGTCTTGGAATGCAAAATAATATTCTGTGTTAATTATGTGTAGAGAAGCACTAAACTTTTAACACTGTTCTCCTAAGGCACTTAAAAATATATAAAATGCATTTCTAATCACTTAACTTTAATGTACTTAACACTAAGAATTTATACTTCCATTTCATATTTATGTGGATCAATATATTCTAATTCCTCTAAAAGCTTTAATTAAGTTTCTACATTCGTTTCTCCCTCTGGAAGCCTCAGAGAGGGTCTAACTTCTTGCAATCCAACACCTGGAAAGAGGGAAGGGGCTGGATCCAGCTCCGTGGATCGCTCAGGCGGTGAGTCCTGCCGGGATGAGAGAGGATCACGGTGTCACCCTGTCCCTGTCCCCATCTCAGAGCATGGGCCTGGCTGGAGCCCATGGAGAGCGGGACCTCCTCCAGCACCCCTGCCCCAATCCTGCCCAAATCCAGCTCCTTCCATCCCACCTGATCCTGCCCCATCCATCCTGCCCAAATCCCCTCTGGAATCCCAACCTGATCCTCCTCCTTCCATCCCACCTGATCCTGCCCCATCCATCCTGCCCCAATCCCCCTCTGGAATCCCAACCTGATCCTCCTCCATCCATCCCGCCCCAATCCTGCTCCATCCATCCTGCCCCAACCCTCCTCCATCCATCCCACCTAATCCTGCCCTACCCATCCTGCCCCAATCCCCCTCTGGAATTCCAAGTGATCCCACTCCATCCTATCCCAGCCCTTCTCCGTCCATCCTGCCTGATCCCACTCCATCCAATCCTCACCAATCCTACTCCATCCATACTAGCTAATCCTGCACTGGAATCCTGTCTTGATCCAGAATCCCACCTGATCCCGCTCCATCCATCCTGCCCCATTCCCTCTCTGGAATCCTAACCTGATCCTGCTCCAGTCCTGCTCCATCCATCCCAACTGATCCTTCACTGGAATCCCTCCCTGATCCCACTCCATCCATCCCAACCAATCCTGCTCCATCCATCCCACCTGATCCCACTCCATCCATCCCACCTGATCCCGCTCCAGACTCCAGCCCCATTCCCACTCCACAATTCCATCTGATCCCACTCTGATCTGGAATCCCTCTCTCATCCCAGTCTGTCCATCCTGCCCCAATCCCCCCTCTGGAATCCTGCCCCGATCCCACTCCAGACCTGTGGTTGAACCGTTGCTTCCCACATCCTTTGCTGCAAAAAGAGAAGATCCATGAGATTCCAGCACGGATCACACACTGGGATTAACCCCAGGATCCATCCTGGGATCCGCACACAAGGGATCCAGAGCTGGATCTGCCATTGGAACTCACCAGCTGCTGGGTTGTATCCATTCCTGTCCCTCCTCCCTATGGAAACAAAGTGGGATCAGTGGCAGTGGCACAGGATTCCCAGAATGGTGCCAGGTGGATCCGTGCCCCTTCCCAACCCCATCCCATGTGTTACCGGATCGGAGCTTCCAGGCCAATCCGGCGAGACCGCCGAGGATGAGGATGGCAGCGATGATGGACACAGCGACCACCACAGGGAGATTCCAGCCAGATGTCGGCTCTGGGAAATGCGGGACAGTGAGGAGGGGGCAGGGAATCCCCCTTTGGGAATCCCAAATTCCCAACTGCCACGTTCCCAGCCTCACCCCAGGTGAAGATCCCGGGCTCCAGCATTGCGGGATGCTCCACCCGGCACTGGTACTGCTCCTGCTCCTCCGGCCGTGCCTCGATCCTGGCCCAGGTGTGGAAGGTGCCGTCGCTGTTGGGAACGACCCCACCCCACTCCGTCTCCTGATCCCAGATTTCACCCCCCTTCATCCAGTTGACTGCGATGGTGTGGGGGTAGAACCCGTACGCGTGGCACGACAAGATCAGCGTCCCGTGTTCCTCCCTTCCGGACACATGGACATCAGGGGGCTCTGGAACGGATAATGGGGGAGTTCATGGATGGAATCCATGGGAATGGGATACGGGTGAGATCTGAGCATGGAATTCCCACTGGAATAGGAGAGGGGTGACATCTGCCTATGGAATTCCCACTGAAATGGGAGTGGGGGGAGATCTGATCGTGGAATTCCCACTGGAATGAGAGTGGGGGAGATCTGACCGTGGAATCCCCACTGCAATGGAAGTCGGGTGATATCAACCCATGGAATCCCATGGGAATGGGACAGGGGTGAGACCTACCCACAGAATTTCATGGGAATGGGATGGGGCGAGATCTGCCCATAGAATTCCAAGGCAATGGGATGGAAATGAGATCTGACCATGGAATTCCCACTGGAATGGGATGGGAGTGCGATCTCATCATGGAATTCCCACTGGAATGGGGGCAAGATCTGACCGTGGAATTCCGTGGGAATGGGATGAGGGTGAGATCTACCCATGGAATTCCATGGGAATGGAATTGGGGCGAGATCTACCCATGGAATTCCATGGGAATGAGATGCAGATTAGATCTGAGCATGGAATTCCATGGGAATAGGATGAGCGCAAGGTCTCCCCATGGAATTCCACAGGAATTACTGTGTTCCCCAGTTCTCCATTCCCACAGGAATGCTGCCCCCACCTTTGCGCCCCAGCTCCTTCTGCCCATATCCCACATATTTCTGGAGCCATTCCGGGCAGATCTCCTTCAGGTAATTCGTCTTCCTCTCAGCCTCAATCCCTTCGTGCTCCCAGCGCCTCCTGGTGACCTCAGCAGCGCCGTCGGCCGCCACGAATCTCCCGGATCCCAGATCGAAGGAGATGAAATCCCGCCCGTCGTAGCCGTACCGGTTCGGACCACGGACACTCCCATCGGACAGGAGCTCACAGCCGTAAAGCCACTGTATGGTGTGGAGACCTGGGGGGGTTGTACCCACAAGAGACCCATGGGATTGTGTCCCAGCCCCACAGAGCCTCATCCCAACCCTATGGAGCCTCATGGATCCACATCCCAACCCCATGGATCCACATCCCAACCCCACAGAGCCTCATCCCAGCCCTATGGAGCCTCATGGATCCACATCCCAACCCCATGGATCCACACCCAACCCCACAGAGCCTCATCCCAGCCCTACGGAGCCTCATGGATCCACATCCCAACCCCACGGATCCACATCCCAACCCCACAGATTCTCAACACCAACCCCACAGAAACCCCACAGTTTCCCACCGACAACCCCACGGATCCCAGCCCAGCCCCACAGATCCCATCCCAACCCCACAGATCCCATCCCAACCCCTCAGTCCCCAATCCCATAGATCCCCGCCAGCCCCATACATCCCAGCCCAGCCCAGCCCCACAGATCCCAGTCCAGCCCCACAGATCCCAGCCTGGCCTCATGGATCCCATCCAAAGCCCCACGGATCCCATCCCAACCCCACAGACCCCAACCCCATGGATCCCAGCCCCATGGACCCCACCCCAACCCCACAGATCCCAGCCCTATAGATGCCATCCCAGCCCTACAGATGCTATCCCAACCCCACAGATCCCAGCCCTACAGATCCCAACCCCACAGACCTTATCCCAAACCCATGGTTCCCACCCCAGCCCCACGGATCCCATCCCAACCCCACAGACCCCAACCCCATGGATCCCAGCCCCATGGACCCAACCCCACAGATCCCAGCCCTATAAATCCCATCCAGCCCCAAGATGCTATCCCAACTCCATTGTTCCCACCCCAACCCCACAGATCCCAGCCCAGCCCCACAGACGCTATCTCAACCCCATTGTTCCCACCCCAATCCCACAGATCCCAGCCCAGCCCCACAGATGCTATCCCAACCCCACTGATCCCAGCCCCATGGACCCAACCCCACAGATCCCAGCCCTACAGATCCCAGCCCCACAGACCCTATCCCAACCCCATGGTTCCCACCCCAGCCCCACAGATCCCCACTCACCCCTGCTCTGGTTGTACCGGTCCCGCAGCGTATCCAGGTCGTGGACACGCACGTGCTGGCTTCGCCACAGCGATCTGGGTCTGGCTATCCCAATATCCCGGCTCAGCTCCATTCTCCATCCACGGTGTCAGGGGCTCCGCCCGGCCCCGCTCGCTGTCGTAGCGCCAAAGGGGATCCCATCCAGGTACCCATGATCATGTACTCGGGGACCCCCGGGCCGGGCTCCGACACTGCCACGTGCAGGTAATGCAGGGAGTGGAGAACTGTGGGGACACAGAGATTTGGAGATTAGGGGATCATAGATCAATGAAAGGGAAACTGGGAGAGCCATGAAGGGGGTGCAGGGGGGGTCCCAGAGTCCAGGAATGGGGGCTCAGGGGGTCCCTGTGACCAGGAAAGGGAGTGCAGGGACAGGGAAAGGTGGGATGGGGGTCCTAAGGGATGCCTGTGCCCAAGAAAAAGGGGTGCAGGGACTGGAAAAGGTGGGATAGGAGATTCCAGGAGATCCCTCTACCCAGGAAAGGGAGAGTGCAGACCTGGGAAAGGTGGGATGGGGGTCCCAAGGGATTCCTGTGCCCAGGAAACAGGGTTCAGGGACTGGGAGAAGTAGAAGAGGTGTTCCAGGGGATTCCTGTGCCCATGAATGGGGGGTGCAGGGAATGGAAAAAGTGCATATTCCAGGGGATATGTGTGGTCCAGGGCTCCCTAGTGCCAAAGAAATAGGGGTCAAAAGGCGTGGAGACCTGGGCTGGCCGGAATGGGGGCTCAAAGGTCCTTGATGCAGAGGAAAGGGGGGCAAGGGGGCTGAGAAAAGCAAGAAAACGACTCCAGGGGGGCAAAGAATTATGGAAAAGGTGGAATGGGGTCTGGGAAATGAATGGGAAAAGGGGTGCAAGGGGGCACTGGTGCAAGATAAGGGGGTGCAGGGGGGTTCCATTGCTCGGGACTGGAAATTCACAGGGCTCCCGAGGATCCAAAATCCCCCTGGGGATTCTCCCTCAGGATGCACATGGGGTGGGAAAGGGGGGGGGAAACAGAGACTGGGGGGTCTGGGGGCGGCCAAGGGTCGGGAAGCGGAACCGGGAGAGCCGGGAAGGGTCCGAGGTTCAAGGAAGGGACCGGCAGAGGCGGGATGGGGGATCCAGGGGTCCCTGTGCCCACGAAAGGGGGTCCGGGCTGCCCGGTGTTGAGGGAAGTGGGGGCTGGGGGCTGGGAGCGGCGGGAATGGGGGTGCAGGGGATCCCTGGGTCACGGGAAAGGGGGGGCTGGGGCTGGGAGAGGCGGGCGGGTCCCGGGACGCGGCTTGGGAGACGCGACAGCGAGACGGAGGCAAAAGGGCAATTCCAGGGAATTCATCTGGGTCCCACCGCATCCCAGCTAAGACCCCCCTTCAGACCCCCGAGGATCCTCCGGGACCCCGTTTCGGGAAGAGGCGGGATTGGAAAACGGGGGGAACACGGACAGCTGGGAGGGCTGGGGGTCCAAAGGTGCAGGGAAAGGACGGGACTGGGGTCTGGGAAAGGCTGAGTGCCCGAAAAGGGGGTGCGGGGGGTCCCGGAGCACTGACGGGAGTGCGGGGGGGTCCCGGTGCCGGGAATAGGAGATCGGGGGGTGCCGGTGCCAAATGACGGGGTGCAGGGGGGTCCTGCTGCCAGGGAATGAACGTTCACGGGGGTCCCTGTCCCCAGCAATGGAGTTTCAGGGCGATTTCCCTGCCCGGGAATGGGGGAGCAGGGGATTCTCTTCCCGCAATTCGGGGTTCCAGTGGGTCCCGGCACCCGAAAAGAGCGACTCAGGGGGATCCCGGGCCCACATGAGGGGGTACACAGGGGTCCCGCTGCAGGGGAACGGGACTGAGGGGGTCACAGAACCCAAACTGGGGGTTCAGCGGGTTCCCGTGCTCAGGAATGCCGCCGGTTCACGGGAACTTCCTTCCCGCAATTCGGGGTTCAAGGCGGTGCCGGCACCCGAATATGGCGGTTCCGGGGGTGTCGGCGACCAGAAATGGGGGTTCAGGGGGTCTCGGTGCCGCATCAGGGGGTACAGGGGGGTCTCGGTGTCACATGAGGGGGTAAAGGGGATCCCGGTGCTGAGCACAGGGAATGAGTGGGATCACAGCACCCAAAGTGGGGATCGGGGGTTTCCCCTGTCCGGCATTGAAGCTTTAGGGGTTCCCAGCACCCGGAAATGGAAGTTCAGGGGGGTCCCGAGCACAGGGATGGAGATTGAGGAGGGTCCCCGTGCCCCAACAATGGGGGTTCAGGGGATTCCCCTGCCCACGAATGGGGCTCCACGAGATCCTCCTCCCGCAATTCGGGGTTCCAGTCGGTCCCGCCACCCGAAAAAGGCGGTTCAGGGGGGTCCCGGGGAAAGACAAGGGCCTGCAGGGGTTCCCGGTGCTGGCGAAGGGGATGTAGCAGGGGTCCCAGCACCCGAAATGGGGGTTCAGGGGATTCCCGCGCTAGGGAATTGGGGTTCAGGGCAGGTGCCTTCCCGGAATTCGGGGTTCAAGGAAGTGCCGGTGCCCGAATTGGCGGTTCAGAGGGTGCTGGTGGGGACCCAAATGAGGGTTCAGGGGGTCTCGGTGTCACATGACGGGGTAAACGGGGGTCCCGGTGTTGGGGAACAGGACGGAGGGGCGCCAAAGGACCCGAAGGGGGGATCGGCGGGTTTCCCTACCCGGCATTAAAAGTTTAGGGGGTTCCCAGCACCCGGCAATGGAAGTTCAGGGGGTCCCGGTGCCCGAGAATGGCGGCGCAGGGGGTCCCGGTTTCGGGGGTCCCACTCACCTTTGGTCGCGGCCCCCGCGCCCCCCAGGAGCCCCAGGAGCCCCCCCAGAGCCAGCGCTGCAGCCATGGCGCTGCTCCGCTGCGGCCCCGCCCACACGGCTGGCACCGCCCCACGGCCGCCTCCCGCCCTGCCATTGGCGCCGCTATTTCCTCTCCGCCAATGGCGGCACGACCTGACAGTGACGTCACCGGTCGCCAGGCAGATCCCGCTCCCACACCTTGAACGCGCAAGCGCAAGAGCCCGAGGGAGCGCGGGCGGGGCAGGGGCCGGGGGAATTCCCGGGAATCCCTCGGGATCCCTCGGGATCCCCGCGGCGACCGCCCTGGAGCCCTCGGAGAAACACCCGGGACCGCCGGGACCCCCCTCAGGAGAGCGCCGGCAGCCGAGAACTGGGGGGACGGGAAATTCGGGAGATGGGGGGATCAAAGGGGAAGGACAAGGGCGGGGCTGGGGACTGGGAAGGGCGGGATGGCCGGGAACGGGTGCGGGGGGGTCCCGGTGCAGAATAAGGGGGTGCGGGGGGTCCCGGTGCAGAATAAGGGGTCGGGGGGTCCCGGTGTAGAATAAGGGGTGCGGGGGTCCCGGTGAGAATATCAAAAAGGGGTGCGGGGGGTCCCGGTGCAGGAATAAGGGGTGCGGGGGGGTCCCGGTGCAGAATAAGGGGTGCGGGGGTGGATAGGGGTGAGGGGGTCCCGGTGAGATAAGGGGTGCGGGGTCCAGTGCAGAATAAGGGGGTGCGGGGGGTCCCGGTGTAGAATAAGGGGGTGCGGGGGGTCCCGGTGCAGAATAAGGGGGTGCGGGGGGTCCCGGTGCAGAATAAGGGGGTGCGGGGGGTCCCGGTGCAGAATAAGGGGGTGCAGGGGCTCCCATAACACATCCAGTGGGTCCAGGAGCGGGTCCCAGTCCCCAAAGAGGGGCAGGGGTTCCCCGAGCCGAATAAGGGGGTGCAGGAGGGGGTCCCAGACCCGGATAAGGGGGTGCAGGAGGGGGTCCCAGACCCGGATAAGGGGGTGCACAGAGGCCCCCATGTCCAGGAACGGAAGTTCCGGGGGTCCCAGGCCAAGGAAAGGCGGCGGAGGGCACTGGGAGAGGCGGGATGGGGATCCAGGGGGTCCCTGCTCGGGGAAAGGGGGTGCACGGGTCCCCGGTGTTGAGGAAAATGGAGGGTGGGGGGCTGGGAAAGGCGGGAATGGGGGTGCAGGGGGTCCCGGAGTCAAGGAAAAAGGGGGCTGGGGTCTCTGAGAGGAGAGGGCCGGAAAGGGGGTGCGGGGGTGCATTGGTGCTGGATAAGGGGGTTCGGGGAGGGTCCCGGGGCATGAGAATGGAGGGCTTGGGAGAGCTCCAGTCCTGGGTTTGGGGTTCAGGGGTTCCAGTCCTGGATAAAAGGGCCCAGTGGTGTCCCGGTGCCCACGAATGGGGGTTCAGGGGGGTACCGGTTTCTAGAAATGGAGGTTCAGGGGGTGCCGGTGCCCAGAAACGGGGGTTCAGGGGGTTCCAGGTTCCAGATAAGGGGTGCAAGGATTTTCAGAGCCGCGCAAGGGGGTCCAGGGGGTCCCGGTGCCCAGAAATAAACGTTCCAGGGAATCTCTGTGCCCAGGAAGGCGGGCTCGCCCGGAAATGGAAGTTCGGGGGTCCCGGTGCCCGGGAATTGTCGGCTCAGGGGGTCCCGGGCCGGGGGCACTCACCGGTGCCCGGGCCGATCCCGGTGCCGCAGCTCGGGAGACGCGGCAGTGACCGGGACAGCGCGGGGAGGGGAACGAGGGAACCCTGGGAATTCCCCTGGATCCCCCCGGCACCTCCCAGGAGCCCCCGCAGGAGGCGCAGGGGTGGAGAACGGGGGGGACGCAGAGATTGGGGGTCTGGGGGCGGCCAAGGGTCGGGAAGCGGAACCGGGAGAGCCGGGAAGGGTCCGAGCTTCAAGGAAGGGACTGGCAGAGGCGGATGGGGGATCCAGGGGGTCCCTGTGCCCACGAAAGGGGGTCCGGGCTGCCCGGTGTTGAGGGAAGTGGGGGCTGGGGGCTGGGAGCGGCGGGAATGGGGGTGCAGGGGGTCCCTGGGTCACGGGAAAGGGGGGGCTGGGGCTGGGAGAGGCGGGCGGGTCCCGGGGACGCGGCTTGGGAGACGCGACAGCGAGACGGAGGCAAAAGGGCAATTCCAGGGAATTCATCTGGGTCCCACCGCATCCCAGCTAAGACCCCCCTTGAGACCCCCGAGGATCCTCCGGGACCCCGTTTCGGGAAGAGGCGGGAGTGGAAAACGGGGGGGACACGGACAGCTGGGAGGGCTGGGGGGTCCAAAGGTGCAGGGAAAGGACGGGACTGGGGTCTGGGAAAGGCTGAGTGCCCGAAAAGGGGGTGCGGGGGGGTCCCGGAGCACTGACGGGGGTGCGGGGGGGTCCCGGTGCCGGGAATAGGAGATCGGGGGGTGCCGGTGCCAAATCACGGGGTGCAGGGGGGTCCTGCTGCCAGGGAATGAACGTTCACGGGGGTCCCTGTCCCCAGCAATGGAGTTTCAGGGCGATTTCCCTGCCCGGGAATGCGGGAGCAGGGGATTCTCTTCCCGCAATTCGGGGTTCCAGTGGGTCCCGGCACCCGAAAAGAGCGACTCAGGGGGATCCCGGGCCCACATGAGGGGGTACACAGGGGTCCCGCTGCAGGGGAACGGGACTGAGGGGGTCACAGAACCCAAACTGGGGGTTCAGCGGGTTCCCGTGCTCAGGAATGCCGCCGGTTCACGGGAACTTCCTTCCCGCAATTCGGGGTTCAAGGCGGTGCCGGCACCCGAATATGGCGGTTCCGGGGGTGTCGGCGACCAGAAATGGGGGTTCAGGGGGGTCTCGTGCCGCATCAGGGGGTACAGGGGGGTCTCGGTGTCACATGAGGGGGTAAAGGGGATCCCGGTGCTGAGCACAGGGAATGAGTGGGATCACAGCACCCAAAGTGGGGGATCGGGGGGTTTCCCCTGCCCGGCATTGAAGCTTTAGGGGTTCCCAGCACCCGGAAATGGAAGTTCAGGGGGGTCCCGAGCACAGGGATGGAGATTGAGGAGGGTCCCCGTGCCCCAACAATGGGGGTTCAGGGGGATTCCCCTGCCCCCCAATGGGGCTCACGAGATTCTCCTCCCGCAATTCGGGGTTCCAGTCGGTCCCGGCACCCGAAAAAGGCGGTTCAGGGGGGTCCCGGGAAAGACAAGGGCCTGCAGGGGTTCCCGGTGCTGGCGAAGGGGATGTAGCAGGGGTCCCAGGACCCAAAATGGGGGTTCAGGGGATTCCCGTGCTAGGGAATTGGGGTTCAGGGCAGGTGCCTTCCCGGAATTCGGGGTTCAAGGAAGTTCCGGTGCCCGGAATTGGCGGTTCAGAGGGTGCTGGTGGGACCCAAATGAGGGTTCAGGGGGGTCTCGGTGTCACATGACGGGGTAAAGGGGGGTCCCGGTGTTGGGGAACAGGACGGAGGGGCGCCAAAGGACCCGAAGGCGGGGATCGGCGGGTTTCCCTACCCGGCATTAAAGTTTAGGGGGTTCCCAGCACCCGGCAATGGAAGTTCAGGGGGTCCCGGTGCCCGAGAATGGCGGCGCAGGGGGTCCCGGTTTCGGGGGTCCCACTCACCTTTGGTCGCGGCCCCCGCGCCCCCCAGGAGCCCCAGGAGCCCCCCCAGAGCCAGCGCTGCAGCCATGGCGCTGCTCCGCTGCGGCCCCGCCCACACGGCTGGCACCGCCCCACGGCCGCCTCCCGCCCTGCCATTGGCGCCGCTATTTCCTCTCCGCCAATGGCGGCACGACTGACAGTGACGTCACCGGTCGCCGGGCAGATCCCGCTCCCACACCTTGAACGCGCAAGCGCAAGAGCCCGAGGGAGCGCGGGCGGGGCAGGGGCCGGGGGAATTCCCGGGAATCCCTCGGGATCCCTCGGGATCCCCGCGGCGACCGCCCTGGAGCCCTCGGAGAAACACCCGGGACCGCCGGGGACCCCCCTCAGGAGAGCGCCGGCAGCCGAGAACTGGGGGGACCGGGAAATTCGGGAGATGGGGGGATCAAAGGGGAAGGACAAGGGCGGGGCTGGGGACTGGGAAGGGCGGGATGGCCGGGAACGGGGTGCGGGGGGTCCCGGTGCAGAATAAGGGGGTGCGGGGGGTCCCGGTGCAGAATAAGGGGGTTCGGGGGGGTCCCGGTGTAGAATAAGGGGGGTGCGGGGGGGTCCCGGTGCAGAATAAGGGGGTGCGGGGGGGTCCCGGTGCAGAATAAGGGGGTGCGGGGGGGGTCCCGGTGTAGAATAAGGGGGTGCGGGGGGGTCCCGGTGCAGAATAAGGGGGTGCGGGGGGGGTCCCGGTGCAGGATAAGGGGGTGCGGGGGGGTCCCGGTGCAGAATAACGGGGTGCTTGGGGGGTCCCGGAGTAGAATAAGGGGGTGCAGGGGGTCCCGTGTAGAATAAGAGGGTGCGGGGGGTCCCGTGAGATAGGGGGTGCAGGGGTCCGGGTCGAATAAGGGTGGGTCCGGGGGTCCCGGGCGGAATAAGGGGGTGTCGGGAGGCCCGGTGCAGAATAGAGGGTGGGGGGTCGGGAGACAAGGGGGCGGGGGTCCGGTGCGATAAGGTGCGGGGGGTCCCGGTGCAGAATAAGGGGGCGGGTCCGGTCAGAATAAGGGCGGGGGGTCCCGGTCAGAATAGGGGTGCGGGGCGGGTCCCAGAATAAGGGGTGCGGGGTCCGTGCAGATAAGGGGGCGGGGGGTCCCCGTGTAGAATAAGGGTGCAGGGGTCCATAACACATCGTGGTCCCGGAGGGGTCCAGTCCCAAGAGGGCAGGTTCCGAGCGAATAAGGGGGTGCAGGAGGGGTCCCAGACCCGGATAAGGGGGTGCACAGAGGCCCCCATTCCCCGGAACGGAAGTTCCGGGGGTCCCAGGCCAAGGAAAGGCGGCGGAGGGCACTGGGAGAGGCGGGATGGGGATCCAGGGGGTCCCTGCTCGGGGAAAGGGGGTGCACGGGTCCCCGGTGTTGAGGAAAATGGAGGGTGGGGGGCTGGGAAAGGCGGGAATGGGGGTGCAGGGGGTCCCGGAGTCAAGGAAAAAGGGGGCTGGGGTCTCTGAGAGAGAGAGGGCCGGAAAGGGGTGCGGGGGTGCATTGGTGCTGGATAAGGGGTTCGGGGAGGGTCCCGGGGCATGAGAATGGAGGCTTGGGAGAGCTCCAGTCCTGGGTTTGGGGTTCAGGGGTTCCAGTCCTGGATAAAAGGGCCCAGTGGTGTCCCGGTGCCCACGAATGGGGGTTCAGGGGGGTACCGGTTTCTAGAAATGGAGGTTCAGGGGGTGCCGGTGCCCAGAAACGGGGGTTCAGGGGGTTCCAGGTTCCAGATAAGGGGTGCAAGGATTTTCAGAGCCGCGCAAGGGGGTCCAGGGGGATCCCGGTGCCCAGAAATAAACGTTCCAGGGAATCTCTGTGCCCAGGAAGGCGGGCTCGCCCGGAAATGGAAGTTCGGGGGGTCCCGGTGCCCGGGAATTGCGGCTCAGGGGGTCCCGGGGCCGGGGGCACTCACCGGTGCCCGGGCCGATCCCGGTGCCGCAGCTCGGGAGACGCGGCAGTGACCGGGACAGCGCGGGGAGGGGACGAGGGAACCCTGGGAATTCCCCTGGATCCCCCCGGCACCTCCCAGGAGCCCCCGCAGGAGGCGCAGGGGTGGAGAACGGGGGGGACGCAGAGATTGGGGGGTCTGGGGGCGGCCAAGGGTCGGGAAGCGGAACCGGGAGAGCCGGGAAGGGTCCGAGCTTCAAGGAAGGGACGGCAGAGGCGGGATGGGGGATCCAGGGGTCCCTGTGCCCACGAAAGGGGGTCCGGGCTGCCCGGTGTTGAGGGAAGTGGGGGCTGGGGGCTGGGAGCGGCGGGAATGGGGGTGCAGGGGGTCCCTGGGTCACGGGAAAGGGGGGGCTGGGGCTGGGAGAGGCGGGCGGGTCCCGGGGACGCGGCTTGGGAGACGCGACAGCGAGACGGAGGCAAAAGGGCAATTCCAGGGAATTCATCTGGGTCCCACCGCATCCCAGCTAAGACCCCCCTTGAGACCCCCGAGGATCCTCCGGGACCCCGTTTCGGGAAGAGGCGGGAGTGGAAAACGGGGGGGACACGGACAGCTGGGAGGGCTGGGGGGTCCAAAGGTGCAGGGAAAGGACGGGACTGGGGTCTGGGAAAGGCTGAGTGCCCGAAAAGGGGGTGCGGGGGGGTCCCGGAGCACTGACGGGGGTGCGGGGGGGTCCCGGTGCCGGGAATAGGAGATCGGGGGGTGCCGGTGCCAAATCACGGGGTGCAGGGGGGTCCTGCTGCCAGGGAATGAACGTTCACGGGGGTCCCTGTCCCCAGCAATGGAGTTTCAGGGCGATTTCCCTGCCCGGGAATGGGGAGCAGGGGATTCTCTTCCCGCAATTCGGGGTTCCAGTGGGTCCCGGCACCCGAAAAGAGCGACTCAGGGGGATGCCGGGCCCACATGAGGGGGTACACAGGGGTCCCGCTGCAGGGGAACGGGACTGAGGGGGTCACAGAACCCAAACTGGGGGTTCAGCGGGTTCCCGTGCTCAGGAATGCCGCCGGTTCACGGGAACTTCCTTCCCGCAATTCGGGGTTCAAGGCGGTGCCGGCACCCGAATATGGCGGTTCCGGGGGTGTCGGCGACCAGAAATGGGGGTTCAGGGGGTCTCGGTGCCGCATCAGGGGGTACAGGGGGGTCTCGGTGTCACATGAGGGGGTAAAGGGGATCCGGTGCTGAGCACAGGGAATGAGCGGGATCACAGCACCCAAAGTGGGGGATCGGGGGGTTTCCCCTGCCCGGCATTGAAGCTTTAGGGGTTCCCAGCACCCGGAAATGGAAGTTCAGGGGGGTCCCGAGCACAGGGATGGAGGTTGAGCAGGGTCCCCGTGCCCCAACAATGGGGGTTCAGGGGGATTCCCCTGCCCACCAATGGGGCTCCAGGAGATTCTCCTCCCGCAATTCGGGGTTCCAGTCGGTCCCGGCACCCGAAAAAGGCGGTTCAGGGGGGTCCCGGTGAAAGACAAGGGCCTGCAGGGGTTCCCGGTGCTGGCGAAGGGGATGTAGCAGGGGTCCCAGGACCCAAAATGGGGGTTCAGGGGATTCCCGTGCTAGGGAATTGGGGTTCAGGGCAGGTGCCTTCCGGAATTCGGGGTTCAAGGAAGTTCCGTGCCCGGAATTGGCGGTTCAGAGGGTGCTGGTGGTGACCCAAATGAGGGTTCAGGGGGGTCTCGGTGTCACATGACGGGGTAAAGGGGGTCCCGGTGTTGGGGAACAGGACGGAGGGGCGCCAAAGGACCCGAAGGCGGGGATCGGGGGGTTTTCCCTACCCGGCATTGAAGGTTTAGGGGGTTCCCAGCACCCGGCAATGGAAGTTCAGGGGGTCCCGGTGCCGAGAATGGCGGCGCAGGGGGTCCCGGTTTCGGGGGTCCCACTCACCTTTGGTCGCGGCCCCCGCGCCCCCCAGGAGCCCCAGGAGCCCCCCCAGAGCCAGCGCTGCAGCCATGGCGCTGCTCCGCTGCGGCCCCGCCCACACGGCTGGCCCGCCCCACGGCCGCCTCCCGCCCTGCCATTGGCGCCGCTATTTCCTCTCCGCCAATGGCGGCACGACCTGACAGTGACGTCACCGGTCGCCGGGCAGATCCCGGGGCGTCCACACTTAAGGGGGAGCCGAGGGGCCGAGTCGAAGGGCAGGTGCGGGGTCCCGGGAATCCGGGTGGTCCGCGGGAGTGGCCCTCGAGAAGAGGGCGCGGGTTCCCCTGAGAGATAAGGGGGGCGGGGGGTCCGCGGAAATAAGGGGGTGCGTCCCAACCTTGCGCGCAAGGCAAGAGCGGGAGCGGGGCGGGCAGGGCCGGGATCCGGGAATCGGGTCGGACCGGGGCCCCTGGTGAGAAAAGGGACCGCGGGGGACCCTCAGAGAGAGCCGGAGCGAGCTGGGGGACGGGAAATGGGGTGGGGGGTCCAGGTGGAGGACAAGGGGGGGTGGGGACTGGGGGGGATGCCGGGAAGGGGTGCGGGGGGGTCCCGGTGCAGAATAAGGGGGTGCGGGGGGTCCCGGTGCAGAATAAGGGGTGCGGGGGGGTCCCGGTGAGAATAAGGGGGGGGGTCGGTGCAGATGGGGTGCGGGTCCCGTGAGAATAAGGGGGTGCGGGGGGGTCCCGTAGAAAAGGGGCATAACACATCCAGTGGGTCCAGGAGCGGGTCCCAGTCCCCAAAGAGGGGCAGGGGTTCCCGAGCCGAATAAGGGGGTGCAGGAGGGGTCCCAGACCCGGATAACGGGGTGCACAGAGGCCCCCATTCCAGGAACGGAAGTTCCGGGGGTCCCAGGCCAAGGAAAGGCGGCGAGGGCACTGGGAGAGGCGGGATGGGGATCCAGGGGGTCCCTGCTCGGGGAAAGGGGGTGCACGGGTCCCCGGTGTTGAGGAAAGTGGAGGGTGGGGGGCTGGGAAACGGGAATGGGGTGCAGGGGTCCCGGAGTCAAGGAAAAAGGGGCTGGGGTCTCTGAGAGGGAGAGGGCCCGGAAAGGGGTGGGGGGTGCATTGGTGCTGGATAAGGGGTTCGGGGAGGGTCCCGGGGCGTGAGAATGGAGGGTTTGGGAGACTCCAGTCTGGGTTTGGGGGTTCAGGGTTCCATCCGGATAAAAGGGCCCAGTGGTGTCCGTGCCCGAATGGGGTTCAGGGTACCGGTTTCTAGAAATGGAGGTTCAGGGGTGCCGGTGCCCAGAAATGGGGGTTCAGGGGTTCCAGGTTCCAGATAAGGGGTGCAAGGATTTTCAGAGCCGCCAAGGGGGTCCAGGGGGATCCCGGTGCCCAGAAATAAACGTTCCAGGGATCTCTGTGCCCAGGAAGGCGGGCTCGCCCGGAAATGGAAGTTCGGGGGGTCCCGGTGCCCGGGAATTGCGGCTCAGGGGGTCCCGGGCCGGGGGCACTCACCGGTGCCCGGGCCGATCCCGGTGCCGCAGCTCGGGAGACGCGGCAGTGACCGGGACAGCGCGGGGAGGGGACCGAGGGAACCCTGGGAATTCCCCTGGATCCCCCCGGCACCTCCCAGGAGCCCCCGCAGAGGCGCAGGGGGTGGAGAACGGGGGGGACGCAGAGATTGGGGGGTCTGGGGGCGGCCAAGGGTCGGGAAGCGGAACCGGGAGAGCCGGGAAGGGTCCGAGCTTCAAGGAAGGGACCGGCAGAGGCGGGATGGGGGATCCAGGGGGTCCCTGTGCCCACGAAAGGGGGTCCGGGCTGCCCGGTGTTGAGGGAAGTGGGGGCTGGGGGCTGGGAGCGGCGGGAATGGGGGGTGCAGGGGGTCCCTGGGTCACGGGAAAGGGGGGCTGGGGCTGGGAGAGGCGGGCGGGTCCCGGGGACGCGGCTTGGGAGACGCGACAGCGAGACGGAGGCAAAAGGCAATTCCAGGGAATTCATCTGGGTCCCACCGCATCCCAGCTAAGACCCCCCTTGAGACCCCCGAGGATCCTCCGGGACCCCGTTTCGGGAAGAGGCGGGAGTGGAAAACGGGGGGACACGGACAGCTGGGAGGGCTGGGGGGTCCAAAGGTGCAGGGAAAGGACGGGACTGGGGTCTGGGAAAGGCTGAGTGCCCGAAAAGGGGGTGCGGGGGGGGTCCCGGAGCACTGACGGGGTGCGGGGGGGTCCCGGTGCCGGGAATAGGAGATCGGGGGGTGCCGGTGCCAAATCACGGGGTGCAGGGGGGTCCTGCTGCCAGGGAATGAACGTTCACGGGGGTCCCTGTCCCCAGCAATGGAGTTTCAGGGCGATTTCCCTGCCCGGGAATGCGGGAGCAGGGGATTCTCTTCCCGCAATTCGGGGTTCCAGTGGGTCCCAGCACCCGAAAAGAGCGACTCAGGGGGATCCCGGGCCCACATGAGGGGGTACACAGGGGTCCCGCTGCAGGGGAACGGGACTGAGGGGGTCACAGAACCCAAACTGGGGGTTCAGCGGGTTCCCGTGCTCAGGAATGCCGCCGGTTCACGGGAACTTCCTTCCCGCAATTCGGGGTTCACGGCGGTGCCGGCACCCGAATATGGCGGTTCCGGGGGTGTCGGCGACCAGAAATGGGGGTTCAGGGGGGTCTCGGTGCCGCATCAGGGGATACAGGGGGGTCTCGGTGTCACACGAGGGGGTAAAGGGGATGCCGGTGCTGAGCACAGGGAATGAGTGGGATCACAGCACCCAAAGTAGGGGATCGGGGGGTTTCCCCTGCCCGGCATTGAAGCTTTAGGGGTTCCCAGCACCCAGAAATGGAAGTTCAGGGGGTCCCGAGCACAGGGATGGAGATTGAGGAGGGTCCCCGTGCCCCAACAACGGGGGTTCAGGGGGATTCCCCTGCCCACCAATGGGGCTCCAGGAGATTCTCCTCCCGCAATTCGGGGTTCAAGTCGGTCCCAGCACCCGAAAAAGGCGGTTCAGGGGGGTCCCGGTGAAAGACAAGGGCCTGCAGGGGTTCCCGGTGCTGGCGAAGGGGATGTAGCAGGGGTCCCAGGACCCGAAATGGGGGTTAAGGGGATTCCCGCGCTAGGAAATTGGGGTTCAGGGCAGGTGCCTTCCCGGAATTCGGGGTTCAAGGAAGTTCCGCTGCCCGGAATTGGCGTTCAGAGGGTGCTGGTGGGGACTCAAATGAGGGTTCAGGGGGGTCTCGGTGTCACATGACGGGGTAAAGGGGGGTCCCGGTGTTGGGGAACAGGACGGAGGGGCGCCAAAGGACCCGAACGCGGGGATCGGTGGGTTTCCCTGCCCGGCATTGAAGGTTTAGGGGGTTCCCAGCACCCGGCAATGGAAGTTCAGGGGGTCCGGTGCCCGAGAATGGCGGCTCAGGGGGTCCCGGTTTCGGGGTCCCACTCACCTTTGGTCGCGGCCCCCGCGCCCCCCAGGAGCCCCAGGAGCCCCCCAGAGCCAGCGCTGCAGCCATGGCGCTGCTCCGCTGCGGCCCCGCCCACACGGCTGGCCCCGCCCCACGGCCGCCTCCCGCCCTGCCATTGGCGCCGCTATTTCCTCTCCGCCAATGGCGGCACGACCTGACAGTGACGTCACCGGTCGCCGGGCAGATCCCGCTCCCACACCTTGAACGCGCAAGCGCAAGAGCCCGAGGGAGCGCGGGCGGGGCAGGGGCCGGGGGAATTCCCGGGAATCCCTCGGGATCCCTCGGGATCCCCGCGGCGACCGCCCTGGAGCCCTCGGAGAAACACCCGGGACCGCCGGGGACCCCCCTCAGGAGAGCGCCGGCAGCCGAGAACTGGGGGGACGGGAAATTCGGGAGATGGGGGGGATCAAAGGGAAGGACAAGGGCGGGCTGGGGACTGGGAAGGGCGGGATGGCCGGGAACGGATGCGGGGGGTCCGGTGCAGATAGGGGTGCGGGGGGGGTCCCGGTGCAGAATAAGGGGTGCTGGGGGGGGTCCCGGTGTAGAATAAGGGGTGCCTGGAAGGTGCTCCGGCAGTAATGGGTGCGGGGGTCCCGGTGTAGAATAAGGGGTGGCGGGGGGTCCCGGTGCAGAATAAGGGGTGCGGGGGGGTCCCGGTGTAGAATAAGGGGGCGGGGGGGTCCCGGTGCAGAATAAGGGGGTGCGGGGGGGGTCCCGGTGTAGAATAAGGGGTGCGGGGGGTCCGTGCAGAATAGGGGGGGGTCCGTGCAGGGTGGGGGTCCGGTGCAGAATAAGGGGGTGCAGGGGGTCCGGTGCAATAAGGGGGTGCGGAGGATCCGGTGAGAATAAGGGGGTGCGGGGTCCCATAACAACAGTGGGTCCAGGGGGGTCCCAGTCCCCAAAGAGGGGCAGGGGTTCCCCGAGCCGAATAAGGGGGTGCAGGAGGGGGTCCCAGACCCGGATAAGGGGGTGCAGGAGGGGGTCCCAGACCCGGATAAGGGGGTGCACAGAGGCCCCATGTCCAGGAACGGAAGTTCCGGGGGTCCCAGGCCAAGGAAAGGCGGCGGAGGGCACTGGGAGAGGCGGGATGGGGATCCAGGGGGTCCCTGCTCGGGGAAAGGGGGTGCACGGGTCCCCGGTGTTGAGGAAAATGGAGGGTGGGGGGCTGGGAAAGGCGGGAATGGGGGTGCAGGGGGTCCCGGAGTCAAGGAAAAACGGGGCTGGGGTCTCTGAGAGGGAGAGGGCCGGAAAGGGGGTGCGGGGGTGCATTGGTGCTGGATAAGGGGGTTCGGGGAGGGTCCCGGGCGTGAGAATGGAGGGCTTTGGGAGAGCTCCAGTCCTGGGTTTGGGGGTTCAGGGGTTCCAGTCCCGGATAAAAGGGCCCAGTGGTGTCCCGTGCCCACGAATGGGGGTTCAGGGGGGTACCGGTTTCTAGAAATGGAGGTTCAGGGGGTGCCGGTGCCCAGAAATGGGGGTTCAGGGGGTTCCAGGTTCCAGATAAGGGGTGCAAGGATTTTCAGAGCCGCACAAGGGTGGTCCAGGGGAGGGTCCCGGTGCCCCAGAAATAATTAAACAAGTTCCAGGGGAATCTCTGTGCCCAGGAAGGCGGGCTCGCCCGGAAATGGAAGTTCGGGGGGTCCCGGTGCCCGGGAATTGCGGCTCAGGGGGTCCCGGGGCCGGGGGCACTCACCGGTGCCCGGGCCGATCCCGGTGCCGCAGCTCGGGAGACGCGGCAGTGACCGGGACAGCGCGGGGAGGGGACCGAGGGAACCCTGGGAATTCCCCTGGATCCCCCCGGCACCTCCCAGGAGCCCCCGCAGGAGGCGCAGGGGGTGGAGAACGGGGGGGACGCAGAGATTGGGGGGTCTGGGGGCGGCCAAGGGTCGGGAAGCGGAACCGGGAGAGCCGGGAAGGGTCCGAGCTTCAAGGAAGGGACCTGGCAGAGGCGGGATGGGGGATCCAGGGGGTCCCTGTGCCCACGAAAGGGGGTCCGGGCTGCCCGGTGTTGAGGGAAGTGGGGGCTGGGGGCTGGGAGCGGCGGGAATGGGGGTGCAGGGGGTCCCTGGGTCACGGGAAAGGGGGGGCTGGGGCTGGGAGAGGCGGGCGGGTCCCGGGGACGCGGCTTGGGAGACGCGACAGCGAGACGGAGGCAAAAGGGCAATTCCAGGGAATTCATCTGGGTCCCACCGCATCCCAGCTAAGACCCCCCTTGAGACCCCGAGGATCCTCCGGGACCCCGTTTCGGGAAGAGGCGGGAGTGGAAAACGGGGGGGACACGGACAGCTGGGAGGGCTGGGGGGTCCAAAGGTGCAGGGAAAGGACGGGACTGGGGTCTGGGAAAGGCTGAGTGCCGAAAAGGGGGTGCGGGGGGGTCCCGGAGCACTGACGGGGGTGCGGGGGGGTCCCGGTGCCGGGAATAGGAGATCGGGGGGTGCCGGTGCCAAATCACGGGGTGCAGGGGGGTCCTGCTGCCAGGGAATGAACGTTCACGGGGGTCCCTGTCCCCAGCAATGGAGTTTCAGGGCGATTTCCCTGCCCGGGAATGCGGGAGCAGGGGATTCTCTTCCCGCAATTCGGGGTTCCAGTGGGTCCCGGCACCCGAAAAGAGCGACTCAGGGGGATCCCGGGCCCACATGAGGGGGTACACAGGGGTCCCGCTGCAGGGGAACGGGACTGAGGGGGTCACAGAACCCAAACTGGGGGTTCAGCGGGTTCCCGTGCTCAGGAATGCCGCCGGTTCACGGGAACTTCCTTCCCGCAATTCGGGGTTCAACGGCGGTGCCGGCACCCGAATATGGCGGTTCCGGGGTGTCGGCGACCAGAAATGGGGGTTCAGGGGGGTCTCGCTGCCCATCAGGGGGTACAGGGGGGTCTCGGTGTCACATGAGGGGGTAAAGGGGATCCCGGTGCTGAGCACAGGAATGAGTGGGATCACAGCACCCAAAGTGGGGGATCGGGGGGTTTCCCTGCCCGGCATTGAAGCTTTAGGGGTTCCCAGCACCGGAAATGGAAGTTCAGGGGGGTCCCGAGCACAGGGATGGAGGTTGAGGAGGGTCCCCGTGCCCCAACAATGGGGGTTCAGGGGGATTCCCCTGCCCACCAATGGGCTCCACGAGATCTCCTCCCGCAATTCGGGGTTCCAGTCGGTCCCAGCACCGAAAAAGGCGGTTCAGGGGGGTCCCGGTGAAAGACAAGGGCCTGCAGGGTTCCCGGTGCTGGCGAAGGGGATGTAGCAGGGGTCCCAGGACCCAAAATGGGGGTTCAGGGGATTCCCGTGCTAGGGAATTGGGGTTCAGGGCAGGTGCCTTCCCGGAATTCGGGGTTCAAGGAAGTTCCGCTGCCCGAAATTGGCGGTTCAGAGAGTGCTGGTGGGGACTCAAATGAGGGTTCAGGGGGGTCTCGGTGTCACATGACGGGGTAAAGGGGGGTCCCGGTGTTGGGGAACAGGACGGAGGGGCGCCAAAGGACCCGAAGGGGGGATCGGCGGGTTTCCCTGCCCGGCATTGAAGTTTAGGGGGTTCCCAGCACCCGGCAATGGAAGTTCAGGGGGTCCCGGTGCCCGAGAATGGCGGCGCAGGGGGTCCCGGTTTCGGGGGTCCCACTCACCTTTGGTCGCGGCCCCCGCGCCCCCCAGGAGCCCCAGGAGCCCCCCCAGAGCCAGCGCTGCAGCCATGGCGCTGCTCCGCTGCGGCCCCGCCCACACGGCTGGCACCGCCCCACGGCCGCCTCCCGCCCTGCCATTGGCGCCGCTATTTCCTCTCCGCCAATGGCGGCACGACCTGACAGTGACGTCACCGGTCGCCGGGCAGATCCCGCTCCCACACCTTGAACGCGCAAGCGCAAGAGCCCGAGGGAGCGCGGGCGGGGCAGGGGCCGGGGGAATTCCCGGGAATCCCTCGGGATCCCTCGGGATCCCCGCGGCGACCGCCCTGGAGCCCTCGGAGAAACACCCGGGACCGCCGGGGACCCCCCTCAGGAGAGCGCCGGCAGCCGAGAACTGGGGGGACGGGGAAATTCGGGAGATGGGGGGGATCAAAGGGGAAGGACAAGGGCGGGGCTGGGGACTGGGAAGGGCGGGATGGCCGGGAACGGGATGCGGGGGGGTCCCGGTGCAGAATAAGGGGGTGCGGGGGGGGGTCCCGGTGCAGAATAACGGGGTGCGGGGGGTCCCGGTGTAGAATAAGGGGGTGCAGGGGGTCCCGGTGTAGAATAAAGAGGGTGCGGGGGGTCCCGGTGCAGAATAATGGGGTGCGGGGGGGTCCCGGTGTAGAATAAGGGGGTGCGGGGGGGGTCCCGTGCAGGATAAGGGGGTGCGGGGGGGTCCCGGTGTAGAATAAGGGGGTGCGGGGGGGTCCCGGGTGCAGAATAAGGGGGTGCGGGGGGGTCCTGGTGTAGAATAAGGGGGTGCAGGGGTCCCGGTGCAGAATAAGGGGGTGCAGGGGGCTCCCATAACACATCCAGTGGGTCCAGGAGGGGTCCCAGTCCCAAAGAGGGGCAGGGGTTCCGAGCCGAATAAGGGGGTGCAGGAGGGGTCCAGACCCGATAAGGGGGTGCAGGAGGGGGTCCCAGACCCGGATAAGGGGGTGCACAGAGGCCCCCATGTCCAGGAACGGAAGTTCCGGGGGTCCCAGGCCAAGGAAAGGCGGCGGAGGGCACTGGGAGAGGCGGGATGGGGATCCAGGGGGTCCCTGCTCGGGGAAAGGGGGTGCACGGGTCCCCGGTGTTGAGGAAAGTGGAGGGTGGGGGGCTGGGAAAGGCGGGAATGGGGGTGCAGGGGGTCCCGGAGTCAAGGAAAAACGGGGCTGGGGTCTCTGAGAGGGAGAGGGCCCGGAAAGGGGGTGCGGGGGTGCATTGGTGCTGGATAAGGGGGTTCGGGGAGGGTCCCGGGGCGTGAGAATGGAGGGTTTGGGAGAGCTCCAGTCCTGGGTTTGGGGGTTCAGGGGTTCCAGTCCCGGATAAAAGGGCCCAGTGGTGTCCCGGTGCCCACGAATGGGGGTTCAGGGGGGTACGGTTTCTAGAAATGGAGGTTCAGGGGGGCCGGTGCCAGAAATGGGGGTTCAGGGGGTTCCAGGTTCCAGATAGGGGTGCAAGGATTTCAGAGCCGCGCAAGGGGTCCAGGGGATCCCGGTGCCCACGAATGGGGGTTCAGGGGGGTACCGGTTCCTAGAAATGGAGATTCAGGGGGTACCGGTGCCCGCACCGGGGGTTCAGGGGGCTCCAGGTTCCAGATAAGGGGTGCAGGGATTTTCAGAGCCGCACAAGGGGGTCCAGGGGATCCCGGTGCCCAGAAATAAACGTTCCAGGGAATCTCTGTGCCCAGGAAGGCGGGCTCGCCCGGAAATGGAAGTTCGGGGGGTCCCGGTGCCCGGGAATTGCGGCTCAGGGGGTCCCGGGGCCGGGGGCACTCACCGGTGCCCGGGCCGATCCCGGTGCCGCAGCTCGGGAGACGCGGCAGTGACCGGGACAGCGCGGGGAGGGGACCGAGGGAACCCTGGGAATTCCCCTGGATCCCCCCGGACCGCCCAGGAGCCCCCGCAGGAGGCGCAGGGGGTGGAGAACGGGGGGGACGCAGAGATTGGGGGGTCTGGGGGCGGCCAAGGGTCGGGAAGCGGAACCGGGAGAGCCGGGAAGGGTCCGAGCTTCAAGGAAGGGACTGGCAGAGGCGGGATGGGGGATCCAGGGGGTCCCTGTGCCCACGAAAGGGGGTCCGGGCTGCCCGGTGTTGAGGGAAGTGGGGGCTGGGGGCTGGGAGCGGCGGGAATGGGGGGTGCAGGGGGTCCCTGGGTCACGGGAAAGGGGGGCTGGGGCTGGGAGAGGCGGGCGGGTCCCGGGGACGCGGCTTGGGAGACGCGACAGCGAGACGGAGGCAAAAGGGCAATTCCAGGGAATTCATCTGGGTCCCACCGCATCCCAGCTAAGACCCCCCTTGAGACCCCCGAGGATCCTCCGGGACCCCGTTTCGGGAAGAGGCGGGAGTGGAAAACGGGGGGGACACGGACAGCTGGGAGGGCTGGGGGGTCCAAAGGTGCAGAGAAAGGACGGGACTGGGGTCTGGGAAAGGCTGAGTGGCCGAAAAGGGGGTGCGGGGGGGTCCCGGAGCACTGACGGGGGTGCGGGGGGGTCCCGGTGCCGGGAATAGGAGATCGGGGGGTGCCGGTGCCAAATCACGGGGTGCGGGGGGTCCTGCTGCCAGGGAATGAACGTTCACGGGGGTCCCTGTCCCCAGCAATGGAGTTTCAGGGCGATTTCCCTGCCCGGGAATGCGGGAGCAGGGGATTCTCTTCCCGCAATTCGGGGTTCCAGTGGGTCCCGGCACCCGAAAAGAGCGACTCAGGGGGATCCCGGGCCCACATGAGGGGGTACACAGGGGTCCCGCTGCAGGGGAACGGGACTGAGGGGGTCACAGAACCCAAACTGGGGGTTCAGCGGGTTCCCGTGCTCAGGAATGCCGCCGGTTCACGGGAACTTCCTTCCCGCAATTCGGGGTTCAGGCGGTGCCGGCACCCGAATATGGCGGTTCCGGGGGTGTCGGCGACCAGAAATGGGGGTTCAGGGGGGTCTCGCTGCCGCATCAGGGGGTACAGGGGGGTCTCGGTGTCACATGAGGGGGTAAAGGGGATCCCGGTGCTGAGCACAGGGAATGAGTGGGATCACAGCACCCAAAGTGGGGGATCGGGGGTTTCCCCTGCCCGGCATTGAAGCTTTAGGGGTTCCCAGCACCCGGAAATGGAAGTTCAGGGGGTCCCGAGCACAGGGATGGAGGTTGAGCAGGGTCCCCGTGCCCCAACAATGGGGGTTCAGGGGGATTCCCCTGCCCACCAATGGGGCTCCACGAGATTCTCCTCCCGCAATTCGGGGTTCCAGTCGGTCCCGGCACCCGAAAAAGGCGGTTCAGGGGGGTCCCGGTGAAAGACAAGGGCCTGCAGGGGTTCCCGGTGCTGGCGAAGGGGATGTAGCAGGGGTCCCAGGACCCAAAATGGGGGTTCAGGGGATTCCCGTGCTAAGGAATTGGGGTTCAGGGCAGGTGCCTTCCGGCATTCGGGTTCAAGGAAGTTCCGGCTGCCCGAATTGGCGGTTCAGAGGGTGCTGGTGGTGGACCCAAATGAGGGTTCAGGGGGGTCTCGGTGTCACACGACGGGGTAAAGGGGGTCCCGGTGTTGGGGAACAGGACGGAGGGGCGCCAAAGGACCCGAAGGCGGGGATCGGGGGTTTTCCCTGCCCGGCATTGAAGGTTTAGGGGGTTCCCAGCACCCGGCAATGGAAGTTCAGGGGGTCCCGGTGCCCGAGAATGGCGGCTCAGGGGGTCCCGGTTTCGGGGGTCCCACTCACCTTTGGTCGCGGCCCCCGCGCCCCCCAGGAGCCCCAGGAGCCCCCCCAGAGCCAGCGCTGCAGCCATGGCGCTGCTCCGCTGCGGCCCCGCCCACACGGCTGGCACCGCCCCACGGCCGCCTCCCGCCCTGCCATTGGCGCCGCTATTTCCTCTCCGCCAATGGCGGCACGACCTGACAGTGACGTCACCGGTCGCCGGGCAGATCCCGCTCCCACACCTTGAACGCGCAAGCGCAAGAGCCCGAGGGAGCGCGGGCGGGGCAGGGGCCGGGGGAATTCCCGGGAATCCCTCGGGATCCCTCGGGATCCCGCGGCGACCGCCCTGGAGCCCTCGGAGAAACACCCGGGACCGCCGGGGACCCCCCTCAGGAGAGCGCCGGCAGCCGAGAACTGGGGGACGGGAAATTCGGGAGATGGGGGGATCAAAGGGGAAGGACAAGGGGGGCTGGGGACTGGGAAGGGCGGGATGGCGGAACGGTGCGGGGGGTCCCGGTGCAGAATAAGGGGGTGGCGGTGCAGTAGGGTGGGTCCCGGTGCAGAATAAGGGGGTGCGGGGGGGGTCCCGGTGCAGAATAAGGGGGTGCGGGGGGGTCCCGGATGCAGAATAAGGGGGTGCGGGGGGGTCCCGGTTAGAATAAGGGGGTGCAGGGGTCCCATAACACATCCAGTGGGTCCAGGAGCGGGTCCCAGTCCCCAAAGAGGGGCAGGGGTTCCAGAGCCGAATAAGGGGGTGCAGGAGGAGTCCCAGACCGGATAAGGGGGTGCACAGAGGCCCCATGCCAGGAACGGAAGTTCCGGGGGTCCAGGCCAAGGAAAGGCGGCGGAGGGCACTGGGAGAGGCGGGATGGGGGATCCAGGGGGTCCCTGTCGGGGAAAGGGGGTGCACGGGTCCCGGTGTTGAGGAAAGTGGAGGGTGGGGGCTGGAAAGCGGGAATTGGGGGTGCAGGGGGTCCGGAGTCAAGGAAAAAGGGCTGGGTCTCTGAGAGGGAGGGCCGGGAAAGGGGTGCGGGGGTGCATTGGTGCTGGATAAGGGGGTTCGGGGAGGGTCCCGGGGGCGTGAGAATGGAGGGTTTGGGAGAGCTCCAGTCTGGGTTTGGGGGTTCAGGGGTTCCAGTCCTGGATAAAAGGGCCAGTGGTGTCCCGGTGCCCACGAATGGGGGTTCAGGGGGTACCGGTTTCTAGAAATGGAGGTTCAGGGGGTCCGGTGCCCAGAAACGGGGGTTCAGGGGTTCCAGGTTCCAGATAAGGGGTGCAGGATTTTCAGAGCCGCCAAGGGGTCCAGGGGATCCGGTGCCCAAAATAAACGTTCCAGGGAATCTCTGTGCCCAGGAAGGCGGGCTCGCCCGGAAATGGAAGTTCGGGGGGTCCCCGGGGCCCGGGAATTGCGGCTCAGGGGGTCCCGGGGCCGGGGGCACTCACCGGTGCCCGGGCCGATCCCGGTGCCGCAGCTCGGGAGACGCGGCAGTGACCGGGACAGCGCGGGAGGGGACCGAGGGAACCCTGGGAATTCCCCTGGATCCCCCCGGCACCTCCCAGGAGCCCCGCAGGAGGCGCAGGGGGTGGAGAACGGGGGGGACGCAGAGATTGGGGGGTCTGGGGGCGGCCAAGGGTCGGGAAGCGGAACCGGGAGAGCCGGGAAGGGTCCGAGCTTCAAGGAAGGGACCGGCAGAGGCGGGATGGGGGATCCAGGGGGTCCCTGTGCCCACGAAAGGGGGTCCGGGCTGCCCGGTGTTGAGGGAAGTGGGGGCTGGGGGCTGGGAGCGGCGGGAATGGGGGTGCAGGGGGTCCCTGGGTCACGGGAAAGGGGGGGCTGGGGCTGGGAGAGGCGGGCGGGTCCGGGGACGCGGCTTGGGAGACGCGACAGCGAGACGGAGGCAAAAGGGCAATTCCAGGGAATTCATCTGGGTCCCACCGCATCCCAGCTAAGACCCCCTTGAGACCCCCGAGGATCCTCCGGGACCCCGTTTCGGGAAGAGGCGGGAGTGGAAAACGGGGGGGACACGGACAGCTGGGAGGGCTGGGGGGTCCAAAGGTGCAGGGAAAGGACGGGACTGGGGTCTGGGAAAGGCTGAGTGCCCGAAAAGGGGGGTGCGGGGGGGGTCCCGGAGCACTGACGGGGGTGCGGGGGGGTCCCGGTGCCGGGAATAGGAGATCGGGGGGTGCCGGTGCCAAATCACGGGGTGCGGGGGGGTCCTGCTGCCAGGGAATGAACGTTCACGGGGGTCCCTGTCCCCAGCAATGGAGTTTCAGGGCGATTTCCCTGCCCGGGAATGCGGGAGCAGGGGATTCTCTTCCCGCAATTCGGGGTTCCAGTGGGTCCCGGCACCCGAAAAGAGCGACTCAGGGGGATCCCGGGCCCACATGAGGGGGTACACAGGGGTCCCGCTGCAGGGGAACGGGACTGAGGGGGTCACAGAACCCAAACTGGGGGTTCAGCGGGTTCCCGTGCTCAGGAATGCCGCCGGTTCACGGGAACTTCCTTCCCGCAATTCGGGGTTCAAGGCGGTGCCGGCACCCGAATATGGCGGTTCCGGGGTGTGTCGGCGACCAGAAATGGGGGTTCAGGGGGGTCTCGCTGCCACATCAGGGGGTACAGGGGGGTCTCGGTGTCACATGAGGGGGTAAAGGGGATCCCGGTGCTCAGCACAGGGAATGAGCGGGATCACAGCACCCAAAGTGGGGATCGGGGGGTTTCCCTGCCCGGCATTGAAGCTTTAGGGGTTCCCAGCACCCGAAATGGAAGTTCAGGGGGGTCCCGAGCACAGGGATGGAGTTGAGGAGGGTCCCCGTGCCCCAACAATGGGGGTTCAGGGGGATTCCCCTGCCCACCAATGGGGCTCCAGAGATTCTCCTCCCGCAATTCGGGGTTCCAGTCGGTCCCAGCACCCGAAAAAGGCGGTTCAGGGGGGTCCCGGGAAAGACAAGGGCCTGCAGGGGTTCCCGGTGCTGGCGAAGGGATGTAGCAGGGGTCCCAGGACCCAAAATGGGGGTTCAGGGGATTCCCGTGCTAGGGAATTGGGGTTCAGGGCAGGTGCCTTCCCGGAATTCGGGTTCAAGGAAGTTCCGCTGCCCGAATTGGCGGTTCAGAGGGTGCTGGTGGGGACCAAATGAGGGTTCAGGGGGGTCTCGGTGTCACATGACGGGGTAAAGGGGGGTCCCGGTGTTGGGGAACAGGACGGAGGGGCGCCAAAGGACCCGAAGGCGGGGATCGGGGGTTTCCCTGCCCGGCATTGAAGGTTTAGGGGGTTCCCAGCACCCGGCAATGGAAGTTCAGGGTCCGGTGCCGAGAATGGCGGCGCAGGGGGTCCGGTTTCGGGGGTCCCACTCACCTTTGGTCGCGGCCCCCGCGCCCCCAGGAGCCCCAGGAGCCCCCCCAGAGCCAGCGCTGCAGCCATGGCGCTGCTCCGCTGCGGCCCCGCCCACACGGCTGGCACCGCCCCACGGCCGCCTCCCGCCCTGCCATTGGCGCCGCTATTTCCTCTCCGCCAATGGCGGCACGACCTGACAGTGACGTCACCGGTCGCCGGGCAGATCCCGCTCCCACACCTTGAACGCGCAAGCGCAAGAGCCCGAGGGAGCGCGGGCGGGGCAGGGGCCGGGGGAATTCCCGGGAATCCCTCGGGATCCCTCGGGATCCCCGCGGCGACCGCCCTGGAGCCCTCGGAGAAACACCCGGGACCGCCGGGGACCCCCCTCAGGAGAGCGCCGGCAGCCGAGAACTGGGGGGACGGGGAAATTCGGGAGATGGGGGGATCAAAGGGGAAGGACAAGGCGGGGCTGGGGACTGGGAAGGGCGGGATGGCCGGGAACGGGTGCGGGGGGGTCCCGGTGCAGAATAAGGGGGTGCGGGGGGGTCCCGGTGCAGAATAAGGGGTGCGGGGGGTCCCGGTTCAGGAATAAGGGTGGGCGGGGGGTCCCGGTGCAGAATAAGGGGGTGCGGGGGGTCCCGTGTAGATAAGGGGGTGCGGGGGGGTCCCGGTGCAGAATAAGGGGGTGCGGGGGGGTCCCGGTGCAGAATAAGGGTGTGCGGGGGGGTCCCGGTGCAGAATAAGGGGGTGCAGGGGGGTCCCGGTGTAGAATAAGGGGGTGCGGGGGTCCCATAACACATCCAGTGGGTCCAGGAGCGGGTCCCAGTCCCCAAAGAGGGGCAGGGGTTCCCAGAGCCGAATAAGGGGGTGAGGGGGGGTCCAGACCCGGATAAGGGGTGCAGGAGGGGTCCCAGACCCGGATAAGGGGGTGCACAGAGGCCCCCATGTCCCAGGAACGGAAGTTCCGGGGGTCCCAGGCCAAGGAAAGGCGGCGGAGGGCACTGGGAGAGGCGGGATGGGGATCCAGGGGGTCCCTGCTCGGGGAAAGGGGGTGCACGGGTCCCCGGTGTTGAGGAAAGTGGAGGGTGGGGGGCTGGGAAAGGCGGGAATGGGGGTGCAGGGGGTCCCGGAGTCAAGGAAAAAGGGGCTGGGGTCTCTGAGAGGGAGAGGGCCGGAAAGGGGTGTGCGGGGGTGCATTGGTGCTGGATAAGGGGGTGCGGGGAGGGTCCCGGGGCGTGAGAATGGAGGGTTGGGAGAGCTCCACTCTGGGTTTGGGGTTCAGGGGTTCCAGTCCGGTAAAGGGCCAGTGGTGTCCCGGTGCCACGAATGGGGTTCAGGGGGTACCGGTTCCTAGAAATGGAGGTTCAGGGGGTGCCGGTGCCCAGAAACGGGGGTTCAGGGGTTCCAGGTTCCAGATAAGGGGTGCAGGATTTTCAGAGCCGCACAAGGGGGTCCAGGGGATCCCGGTGCCCAGAAATAAACGTTCCAGGGAATCTCTGTGCCCAGGAAGGCGGGCTCGCCCGGAAATGGAAGTTCGGGGGGTCCCGGTGCCCGGGAATTGCGGCTCAGGGGGTCCCGGGCCGGGGGCACTCACCGGTGCCCGGGCCGATCCCGGTGCCGCAGCTCGGGAGACGCGGCAGTGACCGGGACAGCGCGGGGAGGGGACCGAGGGAACCCTGGGAATTCCCCTGGATCCCCCCGGCACCTCCCAGGAGCCCCCGCAGGAGGCGCAGGGGGTGGAGAACGGGGGGGACGCAGAGATTGGGGGTCTGGGGGCGGCCAAGGGTCGGGAAGCGGAACCGGGAGAGCCGGGAAGGGTCCGAGCTTCAAGGAAGGGACTGGCAGAGGCGGGATGGGGGATCCAGGGGGTCCCTGTGCCCACGAAAGGGGGTCCGGGCTGCCCGGTAGTTGAGGGAAGTGGGGGCTGGGGGCTGGGAGCGGCGGGAATGGGGGTGCAGGGGGTCCCTGGGTCACGGGAAAGGGGGGGCTGGGGCTGGGAAGAGGCGGGCGGGTCCCGGGGACGCGGCTTGGGAGACGCGACAGCGAGACGGAGGCAAAAGGGCAATTCCAGGGAATTCATCTGGGTCCCACCGCATCCCAGCTAAGACCCCCCTTGAGACCCCCGAGGATCCTCCGGGACCCCGTTTCGGGAAGAGGCGGGAGTGGAAAACGGGGGGACACGGACAGCTGGGAGGGCTGGGGGGTCCAAAGGTGCAGGGAAAGGACGGGACTGGGGTCTGGGAAAGGCTGAGTGCCCGAAAAGGGGGTGCGGGGGGGTCCCGGAGCACTGACGGGGGTGCGGGGGGGTCCCGGTGCCGGGAATAGGAGATCGGGGGGTGCCGGTGCCAAATCACGGGGTGCAGGGGGGTCCTGCTGCCAGGGAATGAACGTTCACGGGGGTCCCTGTCCCCAGCAATGGAGTTTCAGGGCGATTTCCCTGCCCGGGAATGCGGGAGCAGGGGATTCTCTTCCCGCAATTCGGGGTTCCAGTGGGTCCCGGCACCCGAAAAGAGCGACTCAGGGGGATCCCGGGCCCACATGAGGGGGTACACAGGGGTCCCGCTGCAGGGGAACGGGACTGAGGGGGTCACAGAACCCAAACTGGGGGTTCAGCGGGTTCCCGTGCTCAGGAATGCCGCCGGTTCACGGGAACTTCCTTCCCGCAATTCGGGGTTCAAGGCGGTGCCGGCACCCGAATATGGCGGTTCCGGGGGTGTCGGCGACCAGAAATGGGGGTTCAGGGGGGTCTCGGTGCCGCATCAGGGGGTACAGGGGGGTCTCGGTGTCACATGAGGGGGTAAAGGGGATCCCGGTGCTGAGCACAGGGAATGAGTGGGATCACAGCACCCAAAGTGGGGGATCGGGGGTTTCCCCTGCCCGGCATTGAAGCTTTAGGGGTTCCCAGCACCCGGAAATGGAAGTTCAGGGGGGTCCCGAGCACAGGGATGGAGGTTGAGGAGGGTCCCCGTGCCCCAACAATGGGGGTTCAGGGGGATTCCCCTGCCCACCAATGGGGCTCCACGAGATTCTCCTCCCGCAATTCGGGGTTCCAGTCGGTCCCGGCACCCGAAAAAAGGCGGTTCAGGGGGGTCCCGGGGAAAGACAAGGGCCTGCAGGGTTCCCGGTGCTGGCGAAGGGATGTAGCAGGGGTCCCAGGACCCAAAATGGGGGTTCAGGGGATTCCCGTGCTAGGGAATTGGGGTTCAGGGCAGGTGCCTTCCCGGAATTCGGGGTTCAAGGAAGTTCCGCTGCCCGAATTGGCGGTTCAGAGGGTGCTGGTGGGGACCCAAATGAGGGTTCAGGGGGGTCTCGGTGTCACATGACGGGGTAAAGGGGGGTCCCGGTGTTGGGGAACAGGACGGAGGGGCGCCAAAGGACCCGAAGGGGGGATCGGCGGGTTTCCCTGCCCGGCATTGAAGGTTTAGGGGGTTCCCAGCACCCGGCAATGGAAGTTCAGGGGGTCCCGGTGCCCGAGAATGGCGGCGCAGGGGGTCCCGGTTTCGGGGGTCCCACTCACCTTTGGTCGCGGCCCCCGCGCCCCCCAGGAGCCCCAGGAGCCCCCCCAGAGCCAGCGCTGCAGCCATGGCGCTGCTCCGCTGCGGCCCCGCCCACACGGCTGGCACCGCCCCACGGCCGCCTCCCGCCCTGCCATTGGCGCCGCTATTTCCTCTCCGCCAATGGCGGCACGACCTGACAGTGACGTCACCGGTCGCCGGGCAGATCCCGCTCCCACACCTTGAACGCGCAAGCGCAAGAGCCCGAGGGAGCGCGGGCGGGGCAGGGGCCGGGGGAATTCCCGGGAATCCCTCGGGATCCCTCGGGATCCCCGCGGCGACCGCCCTGGAGCCCTCGGAGAAACACCCGGGACCGCCGGGGACCCCCCTCAGGAGAGCGCCGGCAGCCGAGAACTGGGGGACGGGGAAATTCGGGAGATGGGGGGGATCAAAGGGGAAGGACAAGGCGGGGCTGGGGACTGGGAAGGGCGGGATGGCCGGGAACGGGATGCGGGGGGGTCCCGGTGCAGAATAAGGGGGTGCGGGGGGGTCCCGGTGCGAATAACGGGTGCTGGGGGTCCGTGTAGAATAAGGGGGTGCAGGGGTCCGGTGTAGAATAAGAGGGTGGGGGGTCCCGGTGCAGAATAAGGGGTGCGGGGGGGTCCCGGTGTAGAATAAGGGGGTGCGGGGGGGTCCCGGTGCAGGATAAGGGGGTGCGGGGGGGTCCCGGTGTAGAATAAGGGGTGCGGGGGGTCCCGTGCAGAATAAGGGGGTGCGGGGGGTCCTGGTGTAGAATAAGGGGTGCAGGGGTCCCGGTGCAGAATAAGGGGTGCAGGGGCTCCCATAACACATCCAGTGGGTCCAGGAGCGGGTCCAGTCCCAAAGAGGGGCAGGGTTCCCCGAGCCGAATAAGGGGTGCAGGGGGGTCCAGACCGGATAAGGGGTGCAGGAGGGTCCCAGACCCGGATAAGGGGGTGCACAGAGGCCCCCATGTCCAGGAACGGAAGTTCCGGGGGTCCCAGGCCAAGGAAAGGCGGCGGAGGGCACTGGGAGAGGCGGGATGGGGATCCAGGGGGTCCCTGCTCGGGGAAAGGGGGTGCACGGGTCCCCGGTGTTGAGGAAATGTGAGGGTGGGGGGGCTGGGAAAGGCGGGAATGGGGGTGCAGGGGGTCCCGGAGTCAAGGAAAAACGGGGCTGGGGTCTCTGAGAGGGAGAGGGCCCGGAAAGGGGGTGCGGGGGTGCATTGGTGCTGGATAAGGGGGTTCGGGGAGGGTCCCGGGGCGTGAGAATGGAGGGTTTGGGAGAGCTCCAGTCCTGGGTTTGGGGGTTCAGGGGTTCCAGTCCGGATAAAAGGGCCCAGTGGTGTCCCGGTGCCCACGAATGGGGGTTCAGGGGGTACCGGTTTCTAGAAATGGAGGTTCAGGGGTGCCGGTGCCCAGAAATGGGGGTTCAGGGGGTTCCAGGTTCCAGATAAGGGGTGCAAGGATTTTCAGAGCCGCGCAAGGGGGTCCAGGGGGATCCCGGTGCCACGAATGGGGGTTCAGGGGGGTACCGGTTCCTAGAAATGGAGATTCAGGGGGTACCGGTGCCCGGCACCGGGTTCAGGGGGCTCCAGGTTCCAGATAAGGGTGCAGGATTTTCAGAGCCGCACAAGGGGGTCCAGGGGGATCCCGGTGCCAGAAATAAACGTTCCAGGGAATCTCTGTGCCCAGGAAGGCGGGCTCGCCCGGAAATGGAAGTTCGGGGGGTCCCGGTGCCCGGGAATTGCGGCTCAGGGGGTCCCGGGGCCGGGGGCACTCACCGGTGCCCGGGCCGATCCCGGTGCCGCAGCTCGGGAGACGCGGCAGTGACCGGGACAGCGCGGGGAGGGGACCGAGGGAACCCTGGGAATTCCCCTGGATCCCCCGGGACCGCCCAGGAGCCCCCGCAGGAGGCGCAGGGGGTGGAGAACGGGGGGACGCAGAGATTGGGGGGTCTGGGGGCGGCCAAGGGTCGGGAAGCGGAACCGGGAGAGCCGGGAAGGGTCCGAGCTTCAAGGAAGGGACTGGCAGAGGCGGGATGGGGGATCCAGGGGGTCCCTGTGCCCACGAAAGGGGGTCCGGGCTGCCCGGTGTTGAGGGAAGTGGGGGCTGGGGGCTGGGAGCGGCGGGAATGGGGGTGCAGGGGGTCCCTGGGTCACGGGAAAGGGGGGGCTGGGGCTGGGAGAGGCGGGCGGGTCCCGGGGACGCGGCTTGGGAGACGCGACAGCGAGACGGAGGCAAAAGGGCAATTCCAGGGAATTCATCTGGGTCCCACCGCATCCCAGCTAAGACCCCCCTTGAGACCCCCGAGGATCCTCCGGGACCCCGTTTCGGGAAGAGGCGGGAGTGGAAAACGGGGGGGACACGGACAGCTGGGAGGGCTGGGGGGTCCAAAGGTGCAGAGAAAGGACGGGACTGGGGTCTGGGAAAGGCTGAGTGGCCGAAAAGGGGGTGCGGGGGGTCCCGGAGCACTGACGGGGGTGCGGGGGGGTCCCGGTGCCGGGAATAGGAGATCGGGGGGTGCCGGTGCCAAATCACGGGGTGCGGGGGGTCCTGCTGCCAGGGAATGAACGTTCACGGGGGTCCCTGTCCCCAGCAATGGAGTTTCAGGGCGATTTCCCTGCCCGGGAATGCGGGAGCAGGGGATTCTCTTCCCGCAATTCGGGGTTCCAGTGGGTCCCGGCACCCGAAAAGAGCGACTCAGGGGGATCCCGGGCCCACACGAGGGGGTACACAGGGGTCCCGCTGCAGGGGAACGGGACTGAGGGGGTCACAGAACCCAAACTGGGGGTTCAGCGGGTTCCCGTGCTCAGGAATGCCGCCGGTTCACGGGAACTTCCTTCCCGCAATTCGGGGTTCAAGGCGGTGCCGGCACCCGAATATGGCGGTTCCGGGGGTGTCGGCGACCAGAAATGGGGGTTCAGGGGGGTCTCGCTGCCGCATCAGGGGGTACAGGGGGGTCTCGGTGTCACATGAGGGGGTAAAGGGGATCCGGTGCTGAGCACAGGGAATGAGTGGGATCACAGCACCCAAAGTGGGGGATCGGGGGTTTCCCCTGCCCGGCATTGAAGCTTTAGGGGTTCCCAGCACCCGGAAATGGAAGTTCAGGGGGGTCCCGAGCACAGGGATGGAGGTTGAGGAGGGTCCCCGTGCCCCAACAATGGGGGTTCAGGGGGATTCCCCTGCCCACCAATGGGGCTCCACGAGATGCTCCTCCAGCAATTCGGGGTTCCAGTCGGTCCCGCACCCGAAAAAGGCGGTTCAGGGGGGTCCCGGTGAAGAGAAGGGCCTGCAAGGGTTCCCGGTGCTGGCGAAGGGGATGTAGCAGGGGTCCCAGGACCCAAAAGGGGGTTCAGGGGATTCCCGTGCTAAGGAATTGGGGTTCAGGGCAGGTGCCTTCCCGGCATTCGGGGTTCAAGGAAGTTCCGCTGCCGAAATTGGCGGTTCAGAGAGTGCTGGTGGGGACTCAAATGAGGGTTCAGGGGGGTCTCGGTGTCACATGACGGGGTAAAGGGGGGTCCCGGTGTTGGGGAACAGGACGGAGGAGCGCCAAAGGACCCGAAGGGGGGATCGGGGGTTTCCCTGCCCGGCATTGAAGATTTAGGGGGTTCCCAGCACCCGGCAATGGAAGTTCAGGGGGTCCCGGTGCCCGAGAATGGCGGCTCAGGGGGTCCCGGTTTCGGGGGTCCCACTCACCTTTGGTCGCGGCCCCGCGCCCCCCAGGAGCCCCAGGAGCCCCCCCAGAGCCAGCGCTGCAGCCATGGCGCTGCTCCGCTGCGGCCCCGCCCACACGGCTGGCACCGCCCCACGGCCGCCTCCCGCCCTGCCATTGGCGCCGCTATTTCCTCTCCGCCAATGGCGGCACGACCTGACAGTGACGTCACCGGTCGCCGGGCAGATCCCGCTCCCACACCTTGAACGCGCAAGCGCAAGAGCCCGAGGGAGCGCGGGCGGGGCAGGGGCCGGGGGAATTCCGGGAATCCCTCGGGATCCCTCGGGATCCCCGCGCGACCGCCCTGGAGCCCTCGGAGAAACACCCGGGACCGCCGAGGACCCCCCTCAGGAGAGCGCCGGCAGCCGAGAACTGGGGGGACGGGAAATTCGGGAGATGGGGGGATCAAAGGGGAAGGACAAGGGCGGGACTGGGGACTGGGAAGGGCGGGATGCGGGACGGGTGGGGGTCCGGTGAGAAAAGGGGTGCGGGGGGTCCCGGTGCAGAATAAGGGGGTGCGGGGGGGTCCCGGTGCAGAATAAGGGGGTGGGGGGGGTCGGGGTCCCGGTGTAGAATAAGGGGTGCGGGGGGTCGTCCGGCATAACACATCCAGTGGGTCCAGGAGCGGGTGCCAGTCCCCAAGAGGGGCAGGGGTTCCCGAGCGAATAAGGGGGTGCAGGAGGGGGTCCCAGGACCCGGATAAGGGGTGCACAGAGGCCCCCATGCCAGGAACGGAAGTTCGGGGGTCCCAGGCAAGGAAAGGCGGCGAGGGCACTGGGAGAGCGGGATGGGGGATCCAGGGGTCCCTGCTCGGGGAAAGGGGTGCACGGGTCCCGGTGTTGAGGAAATGGAGGGTGGGGGGCTGGGAAAGCGGAATGGGGGTGCAGGGGGTCCCGGAGTCAAGGAAAAAGGGGGCTGGGGTCTCTGAGAGAGAGAGGGCCCGGAAAGGGGTGCGGGGGTGCATTGGTGCTGGATAAGGGGTTCGGGGAGGGTCCGGGGCTGAGAATGGAGGGTTGGGAGAGCTCCAGTCTGGGTTTGGGGGTTCAGGGGTTCCAGTCCTGGATAAAGGGCCCAGTGGTGTCCCGGTGCCCACGAATGGGGGTTCAGGGGGTACCGGTTTCCTAGAAATGGAGGTTCAGGGGGTGCCGGTGCCCAGAAACGGGGGTTCAGGGGGCTCCAGGTTCCAGATAAGGGGTGCAAGGATTTTCAGAGCCGCACAAGGGGGTCCAGGGGGTCCCGGTGCCCAGAAATAAACGTTCCAGGGAATCTCTGTGCCCAGGAAGGCGGGCTCGCCCGGAAATGGAAGTTCGGGGGGTCCCGGTGCCCGGGAATTGCGGCTCAGGGGGTCCCGGGGCCGGGGGCACTCACCGGTGCCCGGCCGATCCCGGTGCCGCAGCTCGGGAGACGCGGCAGTGACCGGGACAGCGCGGGGAGGGGAACGAGGGAACCCTGGGAATTCCCCTGGATCCCCCCGGCACCTCCCAGGAGCCCCCGCAGGAGGCGCAGGGGTGGAGAACGGGGGGGACGCAGAGATTGGGGGGTCTGGGGGCGGCCAAGGGTCGGGAAGCGGAACCGGGAGAGCCGGGAAGGGTCCGAGCTTCAAGGAAGGGACCGGCAGAGGCGGGATGGGGGATCCAGGGGTCCCTGTGCCCACGAAAGGGGGTCCGGGCTGCCCGGTGTTGAGGGAAGTGGGGGCTGGGGGCTGGGAGCGGCGGGAATGGGGGTGCAGGGGGTCCCTGGGTCACGGGAAAGGGGGGGCTGGGGCTGGGAGAGGCGGGCGGGTCCCGGGGACGCGGCTTGGGAGACGCGACAGCGAGACGGAGGCAAAAGGCAATTCCAGGGAATTCATCTGGGTCCCACCGCATCCCAGCTAAGACCCCCTTGAGACCCCCGAGGATCCTCCGGGACCCCGTTTCGGGAAGAGGCGGGAGTGGAAAACGGGGGGGACACGGACAGCTGGGAGGGCTGGGGGGTCCAAAGGTGCAGGGAAAGGACGGGACTGGGGTCTGGGAAAGGCTGAGTGCCCGAAAAGGGGGTGCGGGGGGGTCCCGGAGCACTGACGGGGTGCGGGGGGGTCCCGGTGCCGGGAATAGGAGATCGGGGGGTGCCGGTGCCAAATCACGGGGTGCAGGGGGGTCCTGCTGCCAGGGAATGAACGTTCACGGGGGTCCCTGTCCCCAGCAATGGAGTTTCAGGGCGATTTCCCTGCCCGGGAATGCGGGAGCAGGGGATTCTCTTCCCGCAATTCGGGGTTCCAGTGGGTCCCGGCACCCGAAAAGAGCGACTCAGGGGGATCCCGGGCCCACATGAGGGGGTACACAGGGGTCCCGCTGCAGGGGAACGGGACTGAGGGGGTCACAGAACCCAAACTGGGGTTCAGCGGGTTCCCGTGCTCAGGAATGCCGCCGGTTCACGGGACTTCCTTCCCGCAATTCGGGGTTCAAGGCGGTGCCGGCACCCGAATATGGCGGTTCCGGGGGTGTCGGCGACCAGAAATGGGGTTCAGGGGGGTCTCGGTGCCGCATCAGGGGGTACAGGGGGGTCTCGGTGTCACATGAGGGGGTAAAGGGGATCCCGGTGCTGAGCACAGGGAATGAGTGGGATCACAGCACCCAAAGTGGGGGATCGGGGGTTTCCCTGCCCGGCATTGAAGCTTTAGGGGTTCCCAGCACCCGAAATGGAAGTTCAGGGGGGTCCCGAGCACAGGGATGGAGGTTGAGCGAGGGTCCCCGTGCCCCAACAATGGGGGTTCAGGGGATTCCCCTGCCCACCAATGGGGCTCCCAGGAGATTCTCCTCCCGCAATTCGGGGTTCAAGTCGGTCCCGCACCCGAAAAAGGCGGTTCAGGGGGGTCCCGGTGAAAGACAAGGGCCTGCAGGGGTTCCCGGTGCTGGCGAAGGGATGTAGCAGGGGTCCCAGGACCCAAAATGGGGGTTCAGGGGATTCCCGTGCTAGGGAATTGGGGTTCAGGGCAGGTGCCTTCCCGGAATTCGGGGTTCAAGGAAGTTCCGGTGCCCGCAATTGGCGGTTCAGAGGGTGCTGGTGGGGACCAAATGAGGGTTCAGGGGGGTCTCGGTGTCACATGACGGGGTAAAGGGGGGTCCCGGTGTTGGGGAACAGGACGGAGGGGCGCCAAAGGACCCGAAGGCGGGGATCGGGGGGTTTCCCTGCCCGGCATTGAAGGTTTAGGGGGTTCCCAGCACCCGGCAATGGAAGTTCAGGGGTGGTCCCGGTTTCGGGGTCCCACTCACCTTTGGTCGCGGCCCCCGCGCCCCCCAGGAGCCCCAGGAGCCCCCCCAGAGCCAGCGCTGCAGCCATGGCGCTGCTCCGCTGCGGCCCCGCCCACACGGCTGGCACCGCCCCACGGCCGCCTCCCGCCCTGCCATTGGCGCCGCTATTTCCTCTCCGCCAATGGCGGCACGACCTGACAGTGACGTCACCGGTCGCCGGGCAGATCCCGCTCCCACACCTTGAACGCGCAAGCGCAAGAGCCCGAGGGAGCGCGGGCGGGGCAGGGGCCGGGGGAATTCCCGGGAATCCCTCGGGATCCCTCGGGATCCCCGCGGCGACCGCCTTGGAGCCCTCGGAGAAACACCCGGGACCGCCGAGGACCCCCCTCAGGAGAGCGCCGGCAGCCGAGAACTGGGGGACGGGGAAATTCGGGAGATGGGGGGATCAAAGGGGAAGGACAAGGACGGGGCTGGGGACTGGGAAGGGCGGGATGGCGGGAACGGGGTGCGGGGGGGTCCCGGTGCAGAATAAGGGGTGCGTGGGGTGTCCCGGTGCAGAATAAGGGGGTGCGGGGGGGGGTCCCGGTGCAGAATAAGGGGGTGCGGGGGGTCCCGGTGCAGAATAAGGGGGTGCGGGGAGGTCTCAGTGTAGAATAAGGGGGTGCGGGAGGGTCCCGGTTCAGAATAAGGGGGTGCGGGGTGTCCGGTGCAGAATAAGGGGGTGCGGGGGTGTCCCGGTGCAGAATAAGGGGGTGCGGGGTGTCCCGGTTCAGAATAAGGGGTGCGGGGGGTCCCGGTGCAGAATAAGGGGGTGCGGGGGGGTCCCGGTGTAGAATAAGGGGGTGCGGGGTCCCATAACACATCCAGTGTGTCCAGGAGGGGGTCCCAGTCCCCAAAGAGGGGCAGGGGTTCCCCGAGCCGAATAAGGGGGTGCAGGAGGGGTCCCAGACCCGGATAAGGGGGTGCAGGAGGGGTCCCAGACCGGATAAGGGGGTGCACAGAGGCCCCATGCCAGAACGGAAGTTCCGGGGGTCCCAGGCCAAGGAAAGGCGGCTGAGGGCACTGGGAGAGGCGGGATGGGGATCCAGGGGGTCCCTGCTCGGGGAAAGGGGGTGCACGGGTCCCCGGTGTTGAGGAAAGTGGAGGGTGGGGGGACTGGGAAAAGCAGGAATGGGGTGCAGGGGGTCCCGGAGTCAAGGAAAAAAGGGGCTGGGGTCTCTGAAGGGAGAGGGCCGGAAAGGGGGCTGCGGGGGTGCATTGGTGCTGGATAAGGGGGTGCGGGAGGGTCCCGGGCGTGAGAATGGAGGGTTGTGGAGAGTTCCAGTCCTGGGTTTGGGGGTTCAGGGGGTACCGGTTTCTAGAAATGGAGGTTCAGGGGTGCGGTGCCAGAAATGGGGTCAGGGGGTTCCAGGTTCCAGATAAGGGGTGCAGGATTCAGAGCCGCGCAAGGGGTCCAGGGGGATCCCGGTGCCCACGAATGGGGGTTCAGGGGGCTACCGGTTTCCTAGAAATGGAGGTTCAGGGGTGCCGGTGCCAGGCAACTGGGGTTCAGGGGGTCCAGGTTCCAGATAAGGGGTGCAAGGATTTTCAGAGCCGCACAAGGGGGTCCAGGGGGGTCCCGGTGCCCAGAAATAAACGTTCCAGGGAATCTCTGTGCCCAGGAAGGCGGGCTCGCCCGGAAATGGAAGTTCGGGGGTCCCGGTGCCCGGGAATTGCGGCTCAGGGGGTCCCGGGGCCGGGGGCACTCACCGGTGCCCGGGCCGATCCCGGTGCCGCAGCTCGGGAGACGCGGCAGTGACCGGGACAGCGCGGGGAGGGGACCGAGGGAACCCTGGGAATTCCCCTGGATCCCCCCGGCACCTCCCAGGAGCCCCCGCAGGAGGCGCAGGGGGTGGAGAACGGGGGGGACGCAGAGATTGGGGGGTCTGGGGGCGGCCAAGGGTCGGGAAGCGGAACCGGGAGAGCCGGGAAGGGTCCGAGGTTCAAGGAAGGGACTGGCAGAGGCGGGATGGGGGATCCAGGGGGTCCCTGTGCCCACGAAAGGGGGTCCGGGCTGCCCGGTGTTGAGGGAAGTGGGGGCTGGGGGCTGGGAGCGGCGGGAATGGGGGTGCAGGGGGTCCCTGGGTCACGGGAAAGGGGGGGCTGGGGCTGGGAGAGGCGGGCGGGTCCCGGGACGCGGCTTGGGAGACGCGACAGCGACACGGAGGCAAAAGGGCAATTCCAGAAAATTCATCTGGGTCCCACCGCATCCCAGCTAAGACCCCCCTTGAGACCCCCGAGGATCCTCCGGGACCCCGTTTCGGGAAGAGGCGGGAGTGGAAAACGGGGGGAACACGGACAGCTGGGAGGGCTGGGGGGTCCAAAGGTGCAGGGAAAGGACGGGACTGGGGTCTGGGAAAGGCTGAGTGCCCGAAAAGGGGGTGCGGGGGGGTCCCGGAGCACTGACGGGGGTGCGGGGGGGTCCCGGTGCCGGGAATAGGAGATCGGGGGGGTGCCGGTGCCAAATCACGGGGTGCAGGGGGGTCCTGCTGCCAGGGAATGAACGTTCACGGGGGCCCTGTCCCCAGCAATGGAGTTTCAGGGCGATTTCCCTGCCCGGGAATGCGGGAGCAGGGGATTCTCTTCCCGCAATTCGGGGTTCCAGTGGGTCCCGGCACCCGAAAAGAGCGACTCAGGGGGATCCCGGGCCCACATGAGGGGGTACACAGGGGTCCCGCTGCAGGGGAACGGGACTGAGGGGGTCACAGAACCCAAACTGGGGGTTCAGCGGGTTCCCGTGCTCAGGAATGCCGCCGGTTCACGGGAACTTCCTTCCCGCAATTCGGGGTTCAAGGCGGTGCCGGCACCCGAATATGGCGGTTCCGGGGGTGTCGGCGACCAGAAATGGGGGTTCAGGGGGGTCTCGCTGCCGCATCAGGGGGTACAGGGGGGTCTCGGTGTCACATGAGGGGGTAAAGGGGATCCCGGTGCTCAGCACAGGGAATGAGTGGGATCACAGCACACAAAGTGGGGATCGGGGGGTTTTCCTTCCGGCATTGAAGCTTTATGGGTTCCCAGCACCCGGAAATGGAAGTTCAGGGGGGTCCCGAGCACAGGGATGGAGGTTGAGCAGGGTCCCCGTGCCCCAACAATGGGGGTTCAGGGGGATTCCACTGCACACGAATGGGCTCCACGAGATTCTCCTCCCGCAATTCGGGATTCAAGTCGGTCCCAGCACCCGAAAAAGGCGGTTCAGGGGGGTCCCGGTGAAAGACAAGGGCCTGCAGGGGTTCCCGGTGCTGGCGAAGGGGATGTAGCAGGGGTCCCAGGACCCAAAATGGGGGTTCAGGGGATTCCCGTGCAAGGGAATTGGGGTTCAGGGCAGGTGCCTTCCCGGAATTCGGGGTTCAAGGAAGTTCCGCTGCCCGGAATTGGCGGTTCAGAGGGTGCTGGTGGGGACCCAAATGAGGGTTCAGGGGGGTCTCGGTGTCACATGACGGGGTAAAGGGGGGTCCCGGTGTTGGGGAACAGGACGGAGGGGCGCCAAAGGACCCGAAGGGGGGGATCGGGGGGTTTTCCCTACCCGGCATTGAAGGTTTAGGGGGTTCCCAGCACCCGGCAATGGAAGTTCAGGGGGTCCCGGTGCCCGAGAATGGCGGCTCAGGGGGTCCCGGTTTCGGGGGTCCCACTCACCTTTGGTCGCGGCCCCCGCGCCCCCCAGGAGCCCCAGGAGCCCCCCCAGAGCCAGCGCTGCAGCCATGGCGCTGCTCCGCTGCGGCCCCGCCCACACGGCTGGCACCGCCCCACGGCCGCCTCCCGCCCTGCCATTGGCGCCGCTATTTCCTCTCCGCCAATGGCGGCACCACCTGACAGTGACGTCACCGGTCGCCGGGCACATCCCGCTCCCACACCTTGAACGCGCAAGCGCAAGAGCCCGAGGGAGCGCGGGCGGGCAGGGGCCGGGGAATTCCCGGGAATCCCTCGGATCCCTCGGGATCCCCGCGGCGACCGCCTTGGAGCCCTCGGAGAAACACCGGACCGCCGAGGACCCCCCTCAGGAGAGCGCCGGCAGCCGAGAACTGGGGGGGACGGGAAAATTCGGGAGATGGGGGGATCAAAGGGGAAGGACAAGGGCGGGGAGGGGACTGGGAAGGGCGGGATGGCCGGGAACGGGGTGCGGGGGGGTCCGGTGCGAATAAGGGGGTGCGGGAGGGGGTCCCGGTGCAGAATAAGGGGGTGCGGGAGGGGGTCCCGGTGTAGAATAAGGGGTGCGGGAGGGTCCGGTGCAGAATAAGGGTTGCGGGAGGGGTCCCGGTGCAGAAAAGGGGGTGCGGGGAGGGTCCCGGTGCAGAATAAGGGGTTGCGGGAGGGGGTCCCGGTGCAGAATAAGGGGGTGCGGGGGTGTCCCGGTGCAGAATAAGGGGGTCCGGGGCGGTCCCGGTGCAGAATAAGGGGGTCCGGGGGGTCCCGGTGCAGAATAAGGGGTGTGGGGGGGTCCTCGTACAGAATAAGGGGGTGCGGGGGGGTCCCGGTGCAGAATAAGGGGGTGCGGGGGGTCCCGGTGTAGAATAAGGGGGAGCGAGGGGGTCCCGGTGTAGAATCAGGGGGTGCTGGGGGTCCCATAACACATCCAGTGGGTCCTGGAGCGGGTCCCAGTCCCCAAAGAGGGGCAGGGGTTCCCAGAGCCGAAGAAGGGGGTGCAGGAGTGGGTCCCACACCCGGATAAGGGGGTGCACAGAGGCCCCCATGCCCAGTAACGGAAGTTCCGGGGGTCCCAGGCCAAGGAAAGGCGGCGGAGGGCACTGGGAGAGGCGGGATGGGGGTCCCGGGGGGTCCCTGCTCGGGGAAAGGGGGTGCACGGGTCCCCGGTGTTGAGGAAAGTGGAGGGTGGGGGGGCTGGGAAAAACGGGAATGGGGGTGCAGGGGGTCCCGGAGTCAAGGAAAAACGGGGCTGGGGTCTCTGAGAGGGAGAGGGCCCGGAAACGGGGTGCGGGGGTGCATTGGTGCTGGATAAGGGGGTTCGGGGAGGGTCCCGGAGCGTGAGAATGGAGGGTTTGGGAGAGCTCCAGTTCTGGGTTTGGGGGTTCAGGGGTTCCAGTCCCGGATAAAAGGGCCCAGTGGTGTCGCGGTGCCCACGAATGGGGGTTCAGGGGGGTACCGGTTTCTAGAAATGGAGGTTCAGGGGGTGCCGGTGCCCAGAAATGGGGGATCAGGGGTTCCAGGTTCCAGATAAGGGGTGCAAGGATTTTCAGAGCCGCACAAGGGGGTCCAGGGGGATCCCGGTGCCCAGAAATAAACGTTCCAGGGAATCTCTGTGCCCAGGAAGGCGGGCTCGCCCGGAAATGGAAGTTCGGGGGGTCCCGGTGCCCGGGAATTGCGGCTCAGGGGGTCCCGGGGCCGGGGGCACTCACCGGTGCCCGGGCCGATCCCGGTGCCGCAGCTCGGGAGACGCGGCAGTGACCGGGACAGCGCGGGGAGGGGACCGAGGGAACCCTGGGAATTCCCCTGGATCCCCCCGGGACCGCCCAGGAGCCCCCGCAAGAGGCGCAGAGGGTGGAGAACGGGGGGGACGCAGAGATTGGGGGGTCTGGGGGCGGCCAAGGGTCGGGAAGCGGAACCGGGAGAGCCGGGAAGGGTCCGAGCTTCAAGGAAGGGACTGGCAGAGGCAGGATGGGGGATCCAGGGGTCCCTGTGCCCACGAAAGGGGGTCCGGGCTGCCCGGTGTTGAGGGAAGTGGGGTCGGGGGCTGGGAGCGGCGGGAATGGGGGTGCAGGGGGTCCCTGGGTCACGGGAAAGGGGGGGCTGGGGCTGGGAGAGGCGGGCGGGTCCCGGGGACGCGGCTTGGGAGACGCGACAGCGACACGGAGGCAAAAGGGCAATTCCAGTGAATTCATCAGGGTCCCACCGCATCCCAGCTAAGACCCCCCTTGAGACCCCCGAGGATCCTCCGGGACCCCGTTTCGGGAAGAGGCGGGAGTGGAAAACGGGGGGGACACGGACAGCTGGGAGGGCTGGGGGGTCCAAAGGTGCAGGGAAAGGACGGGACTGGGGTCTGGGAAAGGCTGAGTGCCCGAAAAGGGGGTGCGGGGGGGTCCCGGAGCACTGACGGGGGTGCGGGGGGGTCCCGGTGCCGGGAATAGGAGATCGGGGGGGTGCCGGTGCCAAATCACGGGGTGCAGGGGGGTCCTGCTGCCAGGGAATGAACGTTCACGGGGGTCCCTGTCCCCAGCAATGGAGTTTCAGGGCGATTTCCCTGCCCGGGAATGGGGGAGCAGGGGATTCTCCTCCCGCAATTCGGGGTTCCAGTGGGTCCCGGCACCCGAAAAGAGCGACTCAGGGGGATCCCGGGCCCACATGAGGGGGTACACAGGGGTCCCGCTGCAGGGGAACGGGACTGAGGGGGTCACAGAACCCAAACTGGGGATTCAGCGGGTTCCCGTGCTCAGGAATGCCGCCAGTTCACGGGAACTTCCTTCCCGCAATTCGGGGTTCACGGCGGTGCCGGCACCCGAATATGGCGGTTCCGGGGGTGTCGGCGACCAGAAATGGGGGTTCAGGGGGGTCTCGCTGCCGCATCAGGGGGTACAGGGGGGTCTCGGTGTCACATGAGGGGGTAAAGGGGATCCCGGTGCTGAGCACAGGGAATGAGCGGGATCACAGCACTCAAAGTGGGGGATCGGGGGGTTTCCCCTGCCCGGCATTGAAGCTTTAGGGGTTCCCAGCACCCGGCAATGGAAGTTCAGGGGGGTCCCGAGCACAGGGATGGAGGTTGAGCAGGGTCCCCGTGCCCCAACAATGGGGGTTCAGGGGGATTCCCTGCCCACCAATGGGGCTCCAGGAGATCCTCCTCCCGCAATTCGGGGTTCCAGTCGGTCCCAGCACCCGAAAAAGGCGGTTCAGGGGGGTCCCGGTGAAAGACAAGGGCCTGCAGGGGTTCCCGGTGCTGGCGAAGGGGATGTAGCAGGGGTCCCAGGACCCAAAATGGGGGTTCAGGGGATTCCCGTGCTAGGGAATTGGGGTTCAGGGCAGGTGCCTTCCCGGAATTCGGGATTCAAGGAAGTTCCGGGGCCCGCAATTGGCGGTTCAGAGGGTGCTGCTGGTGACCCAAATGAGGGTTCAGGGGGCTCTCGGTGTCACATGACGGGGTAAAGGGGGGTCCCGGTGTTGGGGAACAGGACGGAGGAGCGCCAAAGGACCCGAAGGGGGGGATCGGCGGGTTTCCCTGCCCGGCATTGAAGCTTTAGGGGGTTCCCAGCACCCGGCAATGGAAGTTCAGGGGGTCCCGGTTTCGGGGGTCCCACTCACCTTTGGTCGCGGCCCCCGCGCCCCCCAGGAGCCCCAGGAGCCCCCCCAGAGCCAGCGCTGCAGCCATGGCGCTGCTCCGCTGCGGCCCCGCCCACACGGCTGGCACCGCCCCACGGCCGCCTCCCGCCCTGCCATTGGCGCGCTATTTCCTCTCCGCCAATGGCGGCACAACCTGACAGTGACGTCACCGGTCGCCGGGCAGATCCCGCTCCCACACCTTGAACGCGCAAGCGCAAGAGCCCGAGGGAGCGCGGGCGGGGCAGGGGCCGGGGGAATTCCCGGGAATCCCTCGGGATCCCTCGGGATCCCGCGGCGACCGCCCTGGAGCCCTCGGAGAAACACCCGGGACCGCCGGGGACACCCCTCAGGAGAGCGCCGGCAGCCGAGAACTGGGGGGACGGGGAAATTCGGGAGATGGGGGGATCAAAGGGGAAGGACAAGGACGGGACTGGGGACTGGGAAGGGCGGGATGGCCGGGAACGGGTGCGGGGGGGTCCCGGTGCAGAATAAGGGGGTGCGGGGGGGGTCCCGGTGCAGAATAAGGGGGTGCGGGGGGTCCCGGTTCAGAATAAGGGGGTGCGGGGGGGTCCCGGTGCAGAATAAGGGGGTGCGGGGGGGGGGTCCTCGTACAGAATAAGGGGGTGCGGGGGGGTCCCGGTTCAGAATAAGGGGGTGCGGGGGGGGGGTCCTCGTACAGAATAAGGGGGTCCGGGGGGGTCCCGGTGCAGAATAAGGGGTGCGGGGGGGTCCCGGTGCAGAATAAGGGGGTGCGGGGGGGTCCCGGTGCAGAATAAGGGGGTGCGGGGGGGTCCCGGTGTAGAATAAGGGGGTGCTGGGGGTCCCATAACACATCCAGTGGGTCCAGGAGCGGGTCCCAATCCCCAAAGAGGGGCAGGGGTTCCCAGAGCCGAATAAGGGGGTGCAGGAGGGAGTCCCAGACCCGGATAAGGGGGTGCAGGAGGGGGTCCCAGACCCGGATAAGGGGGTGCACAGAGGCCCCCATGTCCAGGAACGGAAGTTCCGGGGGTCCCAGGCCAAGGAAAGGCGGCGGAGGGCACTGGGAGAGGCGGGATTGGGATCCAGGGGGGTCCCTGCTCGGGGAAAGGGGGTGCACGGGTCCCCGGTGTTGAGGAAAGTGGAGGGTGGGGGGGGCTGGGAAAGGCGGGAATGGGGGTGCAGGGGGTCCCGGAGTCAAGGAAAAAGGGGGCTGGGGTCTCTGAGAGGGAGAGGGCCCGGAAACGGGGTGCGGGGGTGCATCGGTGCTGGATAAGGGGGTGCGGGGAGGGTCCCGGGGCGTGAGAATGGAGGGTTTGTGCGGGTTCAGGTCCTGGATTTGGGGGTTCAGGGGGGTACCGGTTTCTAGAAATGGAGGTTCAGGGGGTGCCGGTGCCCAGAAATGGGGGTTCAGGGGTTTCCAGGTTCCAGATAAGGGGTGCAAGGATTTTCAGAGCCGCGCAAGGGGGTCCAGGGGGATCCCGGTGCCCAGAAATAAACGTTCCAGGGGATCTCTGTGCCCAGGAAGGCGGGCTCGCCCGGAAATGGAAGTTCGGGGGGTCCCGGTGCCCGGGAATTGCGGCTCAGGGGGTCCCGGTGCCGGGGGCACTCACCGGTGCCCGGGCCGATCCCGGTGCCGCAGCTCGGGAGACGCGGCAGTGACCGGGACAGCGCGGGGAGGGGACCGAGGGAACCCTGGGAATTCCCCTGGATCCCCCCGGGACCGCCCAGGAGCCCCCGCAAGAGGCGCAGAGGGTGGAGAACGGGGGGACGCAGAGATTGGGGGGTGTTGGGGGCGGCCAAGGGTCGGGAAGCGGAACCGGGAGAGCCGGGAAGGGTCCGAGGTTCAAGGAAGGGACCGGCAGAGGCGGGATGGGGGATCCAGGGGGTCCCTGTGCCCACGAAAGGGGGTCCGGGCTGCCCGGTGTTGAGGGAAGTGGGGGCTGGGGGCTGGGAGCGGCGGGAATGGGGGGTGCAGGGGGTCCCTGGGTCACGGGAAAGGGGGGGCTGGGGCTGGGAGAGGCGGGCGGGTCCCGGGGACGCGGCTTGGGAGACGCGACAGCGAGACGGAGGTAAAAGGACAATTCCAGGGAATTCATCTGGGTCCCACCGCATCCCAGCTAAGACCCCCCCTTGAGACCCCGAGGATCCTCCGGGACCCCGTTTCGGGAAGAGGCGGGAGTGGAAAAACGGGGGGGACACGGACAGCTGGGAGGGCTGGGGGGTCCAAAGGTGCAGGGAAAGGACGGGACTGGGGTCTGGGAAAGGCTGAGTGCCCGAAAAGGGGGTGCGGGGGGGTCCCGGAGCACTGACGGGGGTGCGGGGGGGTCCCGGTGCCGGGAATAGGAGATCGGGGGGTGCCGGTGCCAAATCACGGGGTGCAGGGGGGTCCTGCTGCCAGACAATGAACGTTCGCGGGGGTCCCTGTCCCCAGCAATGGAGTTTCAGGGCGATTTCCCTGCCCGGGAATGCGGGAGCAGGGGATTCTCTTCCCGCAATTCGGGGTTCCAGTGGGTCCCGGCACCCGAAAAGAGCGACTCAGGGGGATCCCGGGCCCACATGAGGGGGTACACAGGGGTCCCGCTGCAGGGGAACGGGACTGAGGGGGGTCACAGAACCCAAACTGGGGGTTCAGCGGGTTCCCGTGCTCAGGAATGCCGCCGGTTCACGGGAACTTCCTTCCCGCAATTCGGGGTTCAAGGCGGTGCCGGCACCCGAATATGGCGGTTCCGGGGGTGTCGGCGACCAGAAATGGGGGTTCAGGGGGGTCTCGCTGCCGCATCAGGGGGTACAGGGGGGTCTCGGTGTCACATGAGGGGGTAAAGGGGATCCCGGTGCTCAGCACAGGGAATGAGTGGGATCACAGCACCCAAAGTGGGGGATCGGGGCGTTTCCCCTGCCCGGCATTGAAGCTTTAGGGGTTCCCAGCACCCGGAAATGGAAGTTCAGGGGGGTCCCGAGCACAGGGATGGAGGTTGAGCAGGGTCCCCGTGCCCCAACAATGGGGGTTCAGGGGGATTCCCCTGCCCACGAATGGGGCTCCACGAGATTCTCCTCCCGCAATTCGGGGTTCCAGTCGGTCCCGGCACCCGAAAAAGGCGGTTCAGGGGGGTCCCGGGGAAAGACAAGGGCCTGCAGGGGTTCCCGGAGCTGGGGATGTAGCAGGGGTCCCAGGACCCAAAATGGGGGTTCAGGGGATTCCCGCGCTAGGGAATTGGGGTTCAGGGCAGGTGCCTTCCCGGAATTCGGGGTTCAAGGAAGTGCCGGTGCCCGAAATTGGCGGTTCAGAGGGTGCTGGTGCGGACCCAAATGAGGGTTCAGGAGGGGTCTCGGTGTCACATGACGGGGTAAAGGGGGGGTCCCGGTGTTGGGGAACAGGACGGAGGGGCGCCAAAGGACCCGAAGGGGGGATCGGCGGGTTTCCCTGCCCGGCATTGAAGGTTTAGGGGGTTCCCAGCACCGGCAATGGAAGTTCAGGGGGTCCCGGTGCCCGAGAATGGCGGCTCAGGGGGTCCCGGTTTCGGGGGTCCCACTCACCTTTGGTCGCGGCCCCCGCGCCCCCCAGGAGCCCCAGGAGCCCCCCCAGAGCCAGCGCTGCAGCCATGGCGCTGCTCCGCTGCGGCCCCGCCCACACGGCTGGCACCGCCCCACGGCCGCCTCCCGCCCTGCCATTGGCGCCGCTATTTCCTCTCCGCCAATGGCGGCACCACCTGACAGTGACGTCACCGGTCGCCGGGCAGAGCCCGGTCCCTCAGGTTGCACCGTGCGCTGCGCGCTGAGTCAGCGCCCTCGGTTTTCTCGGATTCCTGGGGTTTTGAAAACTCCCTGTCCCCAAATCCCCACTGGCCTCCTGTTCCCGTCATTTAATTTGGTCTCCTCCAGTGGGAGACACTCGAAAGACAAATTCTGTCTCCGATTTGTGGGGGAGGCACCCGGACTCCTTTTTTAAGTCAGCCAATTCAGTGGCAGTGTATGGTATCTGTTCAGTGGTGATATGTGGGTCAAAATCTTCATCATTAATGTAATTATCTCCTGTTTTAAGCAGAGGTCTCATACACCTGCAGCCCTTCTCCCCACAATTTTTCACTAGCACTCTTTTTTTTGGTGGTAGGTTTGATTAATACCAGGAGTTTCTTTCCCTTCTGTCTCTTTTTGGCGAGTCAGCATTCTTTAAATTCTTAAAATATTCATCCCTCCAGGTAGCCACAGCAAATGATTTCCCTTCCTTTCTTCATCTAATTGTTTCTGCAGAATTTCCACTAGGTTTTGAGAGGAATCTGTTATTGCTTTCTCTTCACTACGCTGCTTAAAGCAGTTATCGATAGCTGCAGTAGGGCATGCTCCTAGAACAGAGCAAATTATGGCTTTATCTCCAAATTTAAATTATGGCTTTATCTCCACATTTAAATTATGGCTTTATCTCCAAATTTAAATTAGGGCTTTATCTCCAAATTTAAATTATGGCTTTATCTCCACATTTAAATTATGGCTTTATCTCAGCCAAATTTAAACCGTGTCTCCTGCTGTAAGCAGAAACCTCATCCAATCACACTTTGCAGATTAAACCGGTGGTTTGAGCCCATTCTTCCCCTCGCAGGGGCGGTCGGGCTCATGGAGCATCAAATGCATTTCCTCTCTCGTTCTGTGCAGGGCTCGAAGCCCTGCAGGGCGGTGATGCACCGAGTTACACCCTGCACGCAGCGGTAGCCGTCTGCCTTCGCTTCCCTGCGGGGCTGAAGAGATTGAAATCTGCACGGCAGTCACTCGCTCGCGTTAAATTCCTGCTTCTCTCCCTGGGGTGCTGTGCTTTTTCAAGTTTTAAAGCGTTTGTGTTGTTAAACGGTTCGTTCTGTACACCCCGCCCTGTTCTTTCCTTGTCCCTTACTCTGTGGCGTTTCCTTCGTCTGAAAAGTTCTTGCAAGTTCGAAAGGATTGGACAAAGTTTCGTACGTCCCCTCCTGCTGTTTCTCGGTTTGTTTTACTGTTGGTTAATTTGTTAGAGAGC